>CAUYQS010114300.1:0-16479 GCA_963574585.1 Otolemur crassicaudatus
CGGGCACCTGTGGTCCCAGCTACTTGGGAGGTGGAGGCAGGAGACTCGCTTGAGCCCAGGAGTTGGAGGTTGCTGTGAGCTGTAATGCCACGGCACTCTGCCCAGGGGGACAGCTTGAGGCTCTGTCTCAAAAAAAAAAAATATATATATGTATATAGAGAGAGAGAGAGAGTAGGGCAGAGGGATTGGGGAGACATCTTGGGAGCAGAGTTCTGGGGTTCCCTCTGAGGGATGCTGAACTTCATTGAGGATTGCTGAACCTCAGTTGATGTTGCCCAGGGGGACATTAGAGGAAAAAGGGTGCTGTAATTCACTTCTGATTGGATGATCTCTGGTAGATGGATGACCCTTCTGTGGGCCCAAAGATCCCCCAGGCTTTGGAAAAGATCCTGCAGCTGAAGGAGAGCCGCCAAGAGGAGATGAACTCACAACAGGGTGAGCAGTGGCTTGTCTTGAGAGGCTGAGGCCTCATTCCTCTGCCTCTTCTCCAAAGAGGGCTTAGAGAAAGGGTGGCTCTTGATAAATTTAGGTCAGTGTGACCATTTATCAGGTCAGAGGCACTCAGAAGAGACTCTGACCACCACCTTCCTTCCTTACAGAGGAAGAGGAAATGGAAACAGACACTCGCTCATCCCTAGGCCAGTCAGCATCAGAGACTGAGGAGGACACGGTGTCCATATCCAAAAAAGAGGTATGGGCTGGAGCCAGGTATGGAAGGAATGTCAGGAGATGGGGCTTGGGTGCTAAACAGCAGTTATAAGTGTTCACTAAGTAGCAGCTGCTATTTTGTGCCAATTCCTATTCCAAGTATCTTAAGATATATTTAATTTAATTGTTCTAAATCTCTGGATTCTCAGTAGCAAGCGTGCTTACATGTACAGCTGAAAAGAGGTTCTAAGAGGTGTAGTAACTTATCCAAAAGGCACACAGCTTAAGAGGCAGAACTTCGTGGCCCCTCCCTGAGGGTGGCTGCTTGGGAAGAGACTAAGCATTGAACTGCTGGGGATGCCAAGTGAGCTTAGGGTTGGGACACTGGCATGGTGCTTAGACTCTGCAACCCAGCTGCTTTGCCTTGTCTTCATAGAAAAACCGGAAGCGTCGGAACCGAAAGAAGAAGAAAAAGCCCCAGCGGGTGCGGGGAGTGTCATCTGAGAGCTCTGGGGACCGAGAGAAAGATGCAGCTCGGTCTCGGAGCTCTGACTCCCCAGCTGCTGATGTTGAGATTGAGTATGTGACTGAAGAACCTGAAATTTATGAGCCCAACTTCATCTTCTTCAAGAGAATCTTTGAGGCTTTCAAGGTAGGAGAAGCAACACACTGTGGAGGGGCAAGGACCGGCTGAGAGAGGAGACATCTTTTTAGAGTTGAGGCTCCATGTGGTCTGTCTCCTCAGCTGACTGATGACGTGAAGAAGGAGAAAGAGAAAGAGCCAGAGAAACTTGACAAACTGGAGAATTCTGCTGCCCCCAAGAAGAAGGGCTTCGAGGAGGAGCACAAGGACAGTGATGATGACAGCAGTGACGATGAACAGGTCAGGCCCAGCCCTGGTGGGAGACATGGTCTTGGGAACAGGTGGCTGATGTACATCTGGAGAGGGACCATCACAAACTCCTCTGGGGCTTTGATGGCTTAAGTTTTGGGGTGGTCAGGGCAGTTTGATCCACACCTCAGGGTCCTCAAAAGAAGTGATTGTTTTGTTCTAGGAAAAGAAGCCAGAAGCACCTAAACTGTCTAAGAAGAAACTGCGCCGGATGAATCGATTCACGGTGGCTGAACTCAAGCAGGTGAGGCCCAAGATGACCCAGTAGGCCCTAGATGGAGCATAGCCAGGAGACTGCATGAGGCACTGTTGGAACCCCCAGCGGTTTTGCTTTGGGAGGTGTTCAGGAGGTTTTTTTTTTTTCTTTCCTTGAGACAGAGTTTTGCTCTGTCACCCTGACTAGTGTGGTGGTGTCAGCCTAGCTCACAGCAGCCTCCGACTCCTGGACTCACATGATCCTCCTGCCTCAGCCTCCCGAGTAGCTGGGTTTACAGGCGTCCACCACCACACCTGGCTAATTTTTCTATTTTTAGTAGGGAATGGGGTCTCAGTCTTGTTCAGGCTGGTCTTAAACTTCTGAGCTCAAGCGATGCCCAAGTCTTGGCCTCCCAGAGTGCTGGGGTTATAGGTGTGAGCCACCATGCCCAGTCTGGGTATAGTTTTTTTGAAGAATAGAAAGGAGGAGAGCTTAAGGCTTTCTAGAGACTTGCTGTGTGTTTTCCAGCTGGTAGCTCGACCTGATGTTGTGGAGATGCATGATGTGACAGCCCAGGACCCTAAGCTGTTGGTTCACCTCAAGGCCACTCGGAACTCTGTGCCTGTGCCACGCCACTGGTGTTTTAAACGCAAGTACCTGCAGGGTAAACGGGGCATTGAGAAGCCCCCCTTTGAGCTACCAGACTTCATCAAACGCACAGGCATCCAGGAGATGCGGGAGGCCCTGCAGGAAAAGGTAGGTCCTGGCTGAGGCTTAGACCTACCCTCTGGTCTCCATTGTTCATAGCAGCCTGCTTCAAAATTTGGTACACCTGCTGTACTTGGGTCCTGATTCTTTTGTTTCCCTCCTCCCTCTGTCACCTTCCCTTTGCTAGCTCACTTGACGCCTTTCCCTGATGTACTTTGTGGCTAGAAATTCATAGTGGTTGTGTAACTTCTTAAATTTAAAGATTTCTTTTCTTTTTTTCAAGGTAAAAATCTAGTTTTTTTCTTTCTGATTAACACAAGGGTACGTGCAATTAGTTTACATTGTTTGCATTAGTAAGGTAAAGTCTGAGTTGTAGTTGAATCCTTCACCCACAATGTGCACTGTATCGTATACCCCAACATTGTACTTGTTAGGTGGGAGCTTACCAAACCTCCTCCCCCTTCTTGAATTTAATTGCATTTTCCTTGTGTGGGCCTGTAGTTAATCTACTAGTTTCAAATTAGTATTGAGTACATGAGATGCTTGCTTTTCCATTCTTGAGATATTTTACTAAGGAGCATGTTCTTCAGTTCCACCCAAGTGAATACAAAAATTTAAAGGTTTTAGTTAGATACTTTGAACAAGTAATGCTTATAAAAGTTTAGGAGGTACAAAAGAACACTGCCTTCCAGTTAAACCTCTGTCACCCAGGCCTCTTTAAAGAGAACTAATAAGATCTAACTCTTGATGAAATGGTTTAGAAAAATAATTATTGGCATACATACCTGCCTGAGGCTAGTTTTATGTGATCTATTTTGTTCAGCATGGATTATGCAATTCTTTTTTTTTTTTTTTTGAGACAGAGTCTCAAACTGTTGCCCTGGATAGAGTGCCATGGCGTCGCAGCTCACAGCAACCTCAAACCCTTGGGCTTAAGCGATTCTCTTGCCTAAGCCTCCCAAGTAGCTGGGACTACAGGTGCCTGCCACAGTGCCCGGCTATTTTTTGGGTGTAGTTACCATGGTTGTTTGGCAGGCCCAGGCTGGATTTGAACCTGCTAGCTCCGGTGTATGTGGCAGGTGCCCTAGTTGCTTGAGCCTACAGGTGCCGAGCTGGATTATGCAATTCTGAGGGGTTTGAGCAGGAAGGATTTTGGTAACTTTTAGACTGAGATAATCGAGGTTTCTCTTGCTCTCCTTTGGAAGTTAAAAGCCAGATTTCTAATGAGTTGAACTTGGTGCGTACCTGTTAAGGCATGTCTCTTGCCTTTCTTTGCACAGGAAGAACAGAAGACCATGAAGTCAAAAATGCGAGAAAAGGTTCGGCCCAAGATGGGCAAGATTGATATTGACTACCAGAAACTACATGATGCCTTCTTCAAGTGGCAGACCAAGCCGAAGCTGACCATCCATGGGGACCTATATTACGAGGTTTGGGAGGGGCCTGAGAGAGGCTTGCTGGGCCTTGGGGTTGTGATAGTCTCTAACCCTGGGTCAAAAGAGCTTTTGAAGGCTGGTGCAGCAGCTTCTCAGCCTTAGAATTGTGTATAACTACCCTTGGATGAGAGAGAATTTGAAGTTTTATAGTGAAGTCCTTTTGGGGGGGAGAAATGTAGACAGTGTCATTGAAATAATTTGTGGTGAGTAGTTTAGGGATAGAGGGGCCAAGTTCAGATGGTCTTAGGAAACACTTAATATTGGGGGTGGAAGAAAAGTTTTTATTTTTTTCTGATCCTTGAAATATTAGTCACCATGATATGAAATATTTTAGGTGCAAGGATCCTAGAGATCATCCTATTGAATGCCCTCTTTTTATAGAGAAAGCAGGTCATAATGGGCCATGTTCTCACTGTGGGTTAATGATAGCACTGGGGATCTGGCCTTTCTCCTCAGCACTGACCTTTATTCCCTCCCTCCCCTTGGCCAGGGAGAGTGATGAGAAGTAGTGAGAGCAAGTCAGACAGTGGGGTTCTTTGTCCAATGTGAATTAGAACTTCCTATCCTTGTTTTCATGTCCTCCTATTGTTGAGTTCCCAGTGTGTGTCTGGTGTCCACAATATAGCATGCTTTGCTTTTTCCTCAGGGCAAAGAATTTGAGACGCGACTGAAGGAGAAGAAGCCCGGAGATCTGTCTGATGAGCTAAGAATTTCCTTGGGGATGCCAGTAGGACCAGTAAGTGTCAGTTAGCTGGCTGGGGGAGCAGAGAAGAGGGCAGCAATTGGAGTGGAGGGGAGAGAAGGGGTTAGGGTTAGGCAGATGGTGTCCTATTCTCTTTTCCCTGCAGAATGCACACAAGGTCCCTCCCCCGTGGCTGATTGCCATGCAGCGATATGGACCACCCCCATCGTACCCCAATCTGAAAATCCCTGGCCTGAACTCACCCATCCCTGAGGTGAGCATAGTCTTTCCTTTCATTCTTGGCTGCCTCTGCTTTTTAACTAGAAGATGATTTTTGTTTTCCTTCTCTTAATTCCACTATGTGTTCCTTTATTTCTTTCTCAAACTTTTTATTGACAGAATAATGTAGTATTTGTATATCGTGTCTTTTTTTTTATTATTTCTTATGGCTTAACTATGTACATTAATGCAGTCAGGGAGTGCAGTATGCTGTTTTCATATACATTTTGAAATACTCTCATCAAACTGGTTAACATAACCTTCATGTCATTCTCTTAGTTACTGAGTTAAGACATTCATACTCTGCTTTTAGAAAGATTCACTTGTACCCTTGTAAGATAAACCATAGAGGTGACCCTACCAATGTCTCTTTTTTTCGTTGTTGCTGCAGTTTTTGTCCAGGGCTGGGTTTGAACCCACCACCTCTGGTATATGGGGTTGGTACCCTACTCTCTGAGCCACAGGCGCTGCCCAGTATATCGTGTCTCTTTAAAAAGTCCAATAATGGGTTTTGTTTTTTGAAAAAGGGACATGCCTGTCATAAAATATTCAGTCAGAATTGACAGGTACAAAGATTAAACAAATCATCCACAATTTCACCACTCAGTAATAACAAAGTTTAACATTTGATCAATATACTTTCAGGCATCTCTGGTAGATACATGGACTGCCAAAAATAATTTTCTCTTAGTGGCATCAAATTTATTCTTTTTTTTTTTCAGAGACAGTCTCACTATGTCACTCTGGGTAGAGTGCCATGGCATCACATCTCACAGCAACCTCAGACTCCTGGGCTGAAGCAGTTCTCTTGCTTCAGCCTCTCAAGTAGCTGGGACTACAGGCGCCTGTCAAAACACCTGGCTATTTTTTGTTGCAATTCTCATTGCTGTTTTAACTGCCCGGGCCCAGGCTGGAACCTGCCACCCTCAGTATATAGGGCTGGCGCCCTAGCCACTGAGCCACAGGCACCACCTCTTATTTCTAAACAAAACATTAAGTTAAAAAAAAATAAGATAAGGGGAGGCGCCTGTGGCTTGAAAGGGTAGGGCGCCAGTCTCATATGCTAGAGGTGGCGGGTTCAAACCCAGCCCTGGCCAAAAACTGCAAAAAAAAAGATAATAAAATCATTAAAGTGAAAAAATTTTCTTTCCTTCAATAGATGTAGTTTCTAAATGAGCCAGCTTTCCAAAGTCAGGAAAAATCAGTAAGAAATTGGAGTCAGATTTTTAAAGTACATGTTTTGGTTTCAGGCAGAATAGACTACCATGAAAGATGAGGTTATTAGCATACTTTCTTGCTCTGTACCCCCATCCTGTTGCTTTCAGATTTTTATCACGTAGGAATTTTGCTTTCTAATTCTGTCCTACAGTCAAACTTCCCGAGTTCCAAAATGTTAGTTCTGTGCTTTGAAGCATGACTTTGCTGTAGGATTTCAGTGTTTCTTTTGGAGCCTCGGAGTAGAACCAGTGTGTGCACCATCTCTTGCAGAGCTGTTCCTTTGGATATCATGCTGGTGGCTGGGGCAAACCCCCTGTAGATGAGACTGGGAAACCACTCTATGGGGATGTGTTTGGAACCAATGCTGCTGAATTTCAGGTATGGAGTATGTATGGGAGGGCTTGGTTTTATTTAATGTCATGAAGGTTAGAAGGATAGTTGGTTTATAGCTTCATTATCAAAAGTGCTGGGTGTTCTGAAATTTGAAAGTCTAAAAAAGGGCATATATTTTCCGGAGATGTTAATGCAAGTTCCCCATTGGAATATGAGCTCTAGGTAAGTAAAGATTATTTTTTGTTTACTTTTACATCCCCTGAAGTTACAACAGATAGGCACACATTGGGTACTTAATAAACATTTGTCAAATGAATGAATGATCTCTTTCAGACCAAGACTGAAGAAGAAGAGATTGATCGGACCCCTTGGGGGGAACTGGAACCATCTGATGAGGAGTCTTCAGAAGAAGAAGAAGAGGAGGAAAGTGATGAAGACAAACCAGATGAGACAGGCTTTATTACCCCTGCAGACAGGTGGGGGAAACATAGTCTGCCTCTCTGAAGTGGCCTGTCTTTGGGTACTTTCTCTTTACTCCAGAGTTTGATCCTTTTTACAGTGGCCTCATCACTCCTGGAGGTTTCTCTTCAGTCCCAGCTGGAATGGAGACCCCTGAACTCATTGAGCTGAGGAAGAAGAAGATTGAGGAGGCCATGGATGGGTGAGAGAACCAGGCAGGGCTGAGAGGGGAGGACTTTTATTTCCCTTTGGCCTCTAGGTAAGCCCTGCCTCACGTTTTTCTTCTTTAACAATTATTAAACACCAGCTTTGTGCCAGACACTACTCTAGGCAAGGGGGAGTCAGCAGTGAAAAAGACAGGTGAGGTAAACATATAATCAGAGAAGAAGGTAATTTCAGATGTAGATAAAGATGGTGAGGCAGAGGAAACTGGATACTGAGATACAGAGGGACATGGGGGTGGGAAAGCCTCCAGGAAGGCCTCATTGAGGAGGTGGTATTTGAACTGAGACCTAAGTGTTAGGAGAGAGCCAGCCACAGGATGATTTGGGGCAGAAGTAACAGTAAGTGTAAGCAATTGCAAAGGCTCTGAGACCCATGGTTTGCACAGTCTTAAAATATTAGGTATATTAACATGCAGATTTGTTATGTCTTCTTCTTGAATGAATCCTGTTATCATGAAATGACCTCTTCATTCATTCTGTTCTTTCTTCCCTTTTTCCTTTTATTTTTACCATTTTATAGTTAATTAAACATTTCTTTGACTCTATCTCCATTGTCAGATTAACTATTTTAGGATTTGTATGTGCTTTTTTTTCTTCTTGAGACAGAGCCTCAAGCTGTCTCCCTGGGTAGAGTGCTGTGACATCACAGCTCACAGCAACCTCCAACACCTGGGCTCAAGCGATTCTCCTGCCTCTGCCTCTCAAGTAGCTGGGACTATAGGAGCCTGCCACAATATATATGTATATATATATTTTTATTGCAGCCATCATTTTTGTTTGGTGGGCCCGGGCTGGATTCGAACCCACCATTTCAGATTTATGTGGCTGGCGCCTTAGCCGCTTGAGCCACAGCTGCCCAGCCTCTGAGCCTGTATGGACATTTTTAACATGCCATAACTTCAAGTGATAATAAGCCATTTCTGGATAGTATTAAGAGTCTTATGACAGTATACTCTTCATTTCTTTTCTTCCAGCCTTTGTACCATTATTGTTATATTTTACTTTCACATATGTTACAAATATATTAAATGGTCAATAATCTTTTAGAGAGATTTAAATAAGAATTATGTATGAGCCCATGTAGTTATTATTTTTAGGTATTTCATTTCTCGTGTATATCTACATTTCTATCTGGTATCATTTTCCTTCTGCCTGAAGGGCTTCTTTTAACATGGCTTGGTATATGGGGCCAATGGTCTTGAATTCTTTCAGCTTAGGTAGTTTTAAAAAGTTTCTTTATTTGGCCTTTATTTTTGAAAGGTTTTTGCTAGGTATAGTATTATAGGTTGACTATTTTTCTCTTTAAGTACATTTAAGATAGTACTCTAGTTCAGGGGTGTCCAACCCTGTGGCCCACGAACTGCAGCAGATTATTTGAGGCCTGATTTGCTCATCTGTGGCATCAGATATGACTGCATGGGCCTTTTTTTGTTCATCACCTTTCATTACTGTTTGTGTATTTAATGGGTAGTCCAAGACAATTCTTTCTTCTAATGTGTGACGGAAAAAAAGAAAGGTTGGACGCTCCTGCTATAGTGTTCGTCTTGTATTGTTTCTGATGAGAAAAGTGTTGTTTATTCTTACCATTATTTGTATATAATGTAGTGTTTTTATCTAGCCATTTCAAGATTTTTCTTTTTGCTGGTTCTGGACAATTTGACTATGATGTACCTTGGTGTGGTTTCCTGGATGTTTCTTCTCATGGAGTTTATTGAGCATCTTGGATCTATGAGTTTATACTTTTAATTCACTTTGGAAAAATTCTGGCCAATTTCTCCCAGTAATTTTTTCTATTCCCTTTTTTCTCTCCTCTCCTTTGGGAATTCCAGTTATACATCTGTTAGGTCTATGGATGGTGTCACATTGCTCACTGAAGCTCTTGTTCTTTTTTCTTTTTTTTTCTTTCTGAGGCAGGATCTCACTCTGTTGCTAGGGTGGAGGGCAGTGGCATCATCATTGCTCACTGTAACCTCAAACTGGGCTCAAGTGATCCTTCTACCTCAGCCTCCTAGAGTTGAGACTATAGGTGTCCACCACCATGCCCAGTTTATTTTTAACTTTTGTACATATAGGTTCTCACTGTGTTGCCTAGGCTGGTCTTGAACTCCTGGGCTCAAGCAGTCTTTCCACTTTGGCCTCCCAAGAGTGCTAGGATTATAAACACACCTGTCCTTCTATAATTTCTGATCTCACATTAATCCCATACAATGTAGTTTTCATCTCTATAAGTTTGATTTGGGTCTTCTTTTTATATATTCTTTGTCTCTTATTTAAGTTTTTGAACATATGCAATGCAATTATAATACATTTTTTAAAAAAAGAGGGTCTCATGTTGCCCAGGCTGGACTTGAACTCATGGGCTCAAGTAATCCTCCCACATCAGCTTCTCAAGTATCTGGAACTACAGGCATGCCCATACCACAACACCTGGCTTATAACATTTTAATGTACTTTCCATGCTGATTTTACCTCTTATGCATTGATTTCAATTGGTTAGTCTCCTGACTGTGGATATTATTTTCCTGTTTCTTTGTATGTCTGCTAATTTCTGATTGAATGCTAGGCTTTGTGAAATTTACCTTCTTGGGTCTAGGATACATCTTTAGCTTTGTTCAGAGATAGAAGTATTAGGAAACAGATTGCTCGTTTTAGGTCTTGTTTGGGTTCATCAGGTGAGTCTGAAGCAGTGCTTAGTCCTCCCTATAGTGAAGCACAAAGCTTTCCGGTAAGCTCTGCCCAATGCTTTGTCAATTAGAAGGTTTTTCATTCTGGGAGTCAGCACTGTTGGTAGTCCTTGAGTGCAGGTACTGTTACTGCTAATCCTTTTTGGGGCAAGATTTTCCCAGCCGTGGTAGTTTCCTGCCCAGTACTCACTTGAGTACTTGAGGACACTCTGTGGGTCTCTTGAGTTCTGTTGTGCTGTTTTCTCCAGTACTGTCCTGCAAATTTTTGCCACCATGATCTTCTTGGACTTTAAGCTTCATCTTCTCAATTCATGGCATTCTTTGGGCTATGCATGGGTCTCTTATTCATTCTGTGGTTTAGAAACACTCGGCAGTCTGGGAACAATTGAAAGGCTCACCCCATTTATTTCTTGTCTTGCAGAAATCACTGTCCTTTGTTGCTGCTCTGTGTCTAATGTCTTAAAAACCACTGTTTGATATATTTTGCTCATTTTTTGGTTGTTTCAGGAAAGAAGGTAAATCTGGTTTCTGTTATTCCTTGTTAGAAAGCAGAAGTCTTTTTTTTTTTTTTTTTTTTTTTTTTTTTGAGACAGAGCCTCAAGCTGTTCCCCTGGGTAGAGTGCTGTGGCATCACAGCTCACAGCAACCTCTAACTCCTGGGCTCAAGCGAGTCTCATGCCTCAGCTTCCAAGTAGGTGGGACCACAGGCACCCGCCACAAGGCCTGGCTATTTTTTTTTTTTTGTTACAACCATCATTGTTGTTTGGCAGGCCCGGGCTGGATTCGAACCCATCACCTTAAGTGTATGTGGCTGGTGCCTTAGCCATTTGAGCCACAGGCGCTGAGCCAGAAAGCAGAAGTCTTAAGCTTTGCATATTTAAGGAAGAAAAAGTATACTATGAATAGAGTATAATGAGGAGGGACTAGGGTAAAGGCCCAGACCATGAACTCTTTAAGTCATGCATGGTAAAGAGTTTAGATTTTATTCAGTTAATGATCAGATGCCTCAGAGGACTGAGCCAAGGACTCAGCGGAATGCTGTTGTAAGGCATGCATTGTGGCTCCTATATACAGATTAGATTGTCACTTCTTCCACTGGGAGGTAGAGATGAGGACATCTGGGAGATACAGGCAGATTTGCTTATTCCCAGTGGAATCCCTGGAATTGGTACAACTGGCTGTGGTGGCTCTTGGACCATAGGAAGGGCTGGCAGTGTGGATTGTGCACAGTAGAACTGCAGGCACAACTGTGCGCTGGAACTGTTGTAGTCTGTTCTCTCTTGCCAGGTTCTCTGTACCCGAGTTCTCTTGGAAACTTTCGGCCTCTCTGACCTTTAGCCTTTCATTGCAGACAGGAGTCATGGTCTCTCATCCCTGAGCTTGAGTCAGGGGCATCTTAGTTCTGTCCCTTCCAGGCTCTGTGCCTCTCCCCCATCCCCATGCCTGACCCAATTCTTTTCTCCATGAGCCTCTATGAACTGCAGAGGCTATGCCCTTGGGTATCTCAGAACCTCTCCAAGTGGGGTGGAGGTATCACCTGTCTTTTTTTTTTGTTTCCCCTCTTGGATACCCTTTTGTCTCTTCCGTTTTGGGGCCTGACTCTGTTGTCCTTTACAGAAGTGAGACACCACAGCTCTTCACTGTGTTGCCGGAGAAGAGAACAGCCACTGTTGGAGGAGCTATGATGGGATCAACTCACATTTACGACATGTCCACGGTGAGCACTTGGAGGACACTGATTTGGGGGGATGGGAAAAGCGGGAAGAAGCTAGGGCTTCTGGGACTCTCTTTGAAGATGACAAGGCCCTGCTTTCCTTTCTAGGTTATGAGCCGGAAGGGCCCAGCCCCTGAGCTGCAAGGTGTAGAAGTGGCCTTGGCCCCTGAGGAGTTGGAGTTGGACCCCATGGCCATGACCCAGAAGTACGAGGAGCATGTACGGGAGCAGCAGGCACAAGTAGAGAAGGAAGACTTCAGCGACATGGTGGCTGAGCACGCTGCCAAGCAGAAGGTTGGTGCTTTCCTGGAGCTGGTCTATGGGAGGGGTGCCCTCTATTGGTGAGAGCCAGGCAGCCGGTGCCATTGCACTGTTGCCCTGGTGTCCTGGCCCAAGGCCTTTTGGGAGCCCTTCTGTCAGTGAGCTGCCTCTCTTCAGGGGCCATGGGACCCAGGCATAAGGAGGGGAAGGAGCTCCTCCAAGTCTGTGAGGGAGGTAGAAAAGAACCCAGATTCAGCACCTTCTCCACAGATTTCCATGACTATGTCAGGCTGCCCACTCCTGTTTTGGGGGCCAAGGGATTGTTTAGCCTGTTGTAACCTGTTTCTCTTTCTCCCCTGTAGCAAAAGAAACGGAAAGCCCAGCCCCAGGACAGCCGCGGAGGCAGCAAGAAATACAAGGAGTTCAAATTTTAGGTCCTGACACCCACTTGGCCCTCTTGTAGGCCCTTTGATTGGATGTGGCTTCACAGATGGGTCCCCAAGAGCCACCTTTCTGCAGTTCCCAAGAGCTTGTTATTTCATGTTATTTTAGACCTGGTTTGTAAATAAAACTGTTTGCCAAGGAAGGAGACAAATATGTAACACATTCTGATCCTTGTCACCTCCTTTTATCCCTTTCTGCACAAGGACAAAAATAGCTTCTTCCTACAGTGCTGGACTGCTAGTGACCAGGGCAGGCACCTGAACCAGATGCTGCCTGAGGAGCAGTGTCTGAGCCACCCCGACCCCCTTTGTAGGACAGCTCTGGGGAAAAGTGGCTGTAGGTCTGGTTTGACCTTACTACTTTGTCCTTAGGGAGTAAAAATAGCCAGCTTAGTGCCCTGGCTGGGGAAGTAACAGTGGGCTTGAGAAGTAGGCCAACCAGGTCAGGCCTTCCTAATTGACCGTGTGGCCAGAAGTCCGATTCCTTAACCTGTGAGAGAACACAGCTCAAAGGCTAAGTTCTGAGTACATGTGAGCCCATGGATTTCAACAACCCCAGTCCCTGGGGTTGGGAGGCTGAGGTTCTAGTCCCTTGGTCCGAGGTCTTCCTGACAGGCTGGATAGAGAGGGGCTGCTGCACCCCACGGGCATTTGCTGATCACTGTAGGGGGAGATGTCACTGGCTTCCTATACTGGAGGCTTCACGGAAGTTTTTTTTTTTTGAGACAGAGCCTCAAGCTATCCCCCTGGGTAGAGTGCGGTGGCCTCACAGCTCACAGCAACCTCCAACTCCTGGGCTCAAGCGAGTCTCCTGCCTCAGCCTCCCAAGTAGCTGGGACCACAGGCGCCCGCCACAACGCCCGGCTATTTTTTGGTTGCAGCCGTCATTGTTGTTTGGCTGGCCCGGGCTGGATTTGAACCCACCACCTTAGGTGTATGTGGCTGGCGCCTTAGCCACTTGAGCCACAGGCGCCGAGCCTTCACGAGAGTTTCTGAGGGAAATCCCAGGGACGTGGCTAGGCCTTGGAAGGAACAGGGTTCCAGAAATGTGGTCAGCACGGGAGCTCTTCGGGACTCTGCGGTGAAGGCTTTTGGGGGGAGGGGAGCTATGGGTAAAGAAAGAGAATGGCTGGCTCCAGAAGGCTGAGGCTTGGCCTGAGAATTCATGCCCGGTAAGGCCTTTCGGACTCCAGGTGGCTGAACCCCCGCCCACCCTCGGGGCGGGAACTTCCAGAATCACAGGCGCCCGTGGCGGCAGCCGGGTCTCCACCGACTGTTCTCTCGCTGGTCTGCTCGAAGTAGCCCCGGGGCCCCCGGGTGGGGTTCGGGGGGCCGGGCCCAGTTCGTGGCGCGTTCCCGCGGCAGGCCCCTCCGTGCCCGCGAGCCCCGGAAAAGCCGGGCTTCCGCTGCCACGGCGTCGGGGGTGTAGGTCGCGGGCCGCAGCGGCGAGAGCCGCTCATTTGAGGGCGGGGCCCGCGAGCGCGCGCCGTCCACAGCCCCTCCCCAACGCCTCGGGAGTGGGGAGGCGCGCTACAGACCCCCGAGGTGCGAGCGCGCGCGCGGCCCGCCCCTCGGCGCCGGGTGGGGCTGCGCGCATCGGCCGCCCGCCCCGCCCAGGACACGCCCACCCGGTCTCGGCCGCTGGGCCGCAACAGGCGGCGGCGGGCACGAGGACGCGCGTGCGTGCAGGCTCCGGCGCGCGGCGGACTGAGGCGAGCAGTCGGGCCCCGCTGCCGCGGGGAAGCCTGGGCACCGCTCGGCGTTGCCGCGCTACCCGTAACCCCGTACCCACCCCTGGCCCAGCCATGGCGGAACGCGGAGTGGCGGGCGGTGGTCCCGGAGGCGCCGGGGGCGGCAGCAGCCAGCGGGGCTCTGGAGTCGCCCAGTCTCCTCAGCAGCCGCCGCCGCCGCAGCAGCCGCCGCAGCAGCCGACGCCCCCCAAGCTGGCCCAGGCCACTTCGTCGTCTTCGTCCACCTCGGCGGCCGCCGCCTCCTCCTCCTCCTCGTCTACCTCCACCTCCATGGCTGTGGCGGTGGCCTCGGGCTCTGCGCCCGCCGGCGGCCCGGGGCCAGGCCGCACCCCCGCCCCGGTGCAGATGAACCTGTACGCCACCTGGGAGGTGGACCGGAGCTCGTCCAGCTGCGTGCCCAGGTGAGCGCCTCCTCCGCCTTCCCGGCTCCACGCCCGGGCCCCCCCCCCCAGATTCGCCCTGTGGTCCCGCCGCCCGGCCTGGCTCCTGCAGGACCCGCCCTTCCCGGGCCCGGCCCCCCCTCTGCCCCTCCCCGGGCGGAGGGGTCTATCTGGGCTCCCCCTGGGGCTCTCTCCGCCTTCCTGACGGGCTGGTTTCCCGAGTAAGTCACTCTCTCCTGTCGCACCGGCGCCCGTGGGCTGTACATGTGTCACACAGATGTGGTACAGATCGTTTTTTATATTATTTCCCAACATACTCAGCACGTGCCAAACTCGGTTGCCACCCCTTCCAGGTGAAGCCCGAGTAGTAACCCTGAGGCTCTAGTTAGCGCTTGGTACACACGGTTCTCTGCTTCCCATTTCACCTCCGTCTGGGCTCTGTGCTCTTAGTTTCTGAGTCCCATTTTTTGTCCCCTTCTCGGCCTGGAAACTGGTCCCAGCCCTGTAGGGCTGTCCAAGGTTACTGCCTGGTGCACAAGTTCAACCTATTCTAATGTCTGTTGGAACCATCTGGGGACTTTCCTTCCTTTGGCAAAGTAGGCCTGAGTTTGGGAATATTTTCTTTTTCTGTTTTGGGAAGGAAATCTGTCTCCAACTGTGTGGGGACAGTGTGCAGAGTCCTACAGTTTACCCCTTGAATAGACATCTGGAGGTGTTCTTTCTGTCACCTGGCGAAAGACTTTATTGTATTGCTTTGAAGTCTTAGGCTCTCCTTACCCTGGTGCCCCAGCCATGGGCAGATAGATGTGTAAGTCAGAGTTAGGGAGAGTTGTTGGCTTCCACCCTCAACTCTGTTTCCTGTTCCCCCTTAATATGATTTCATGCATATATCTTCTAGATAGGATATGAGAAATGATGAAAAGAACTTCTTTATATTTCACTCAGCTTAAGAAACAGGATTACCAATTCTGCTGAAGCCCTCAGGGTGCCCTCCCAGCCTCCTGCAAAAGGTGAACACTCCTGAATTGTGTTTATCATATCATTTCCCTTGTCTTTTAAAAAGAATTGTAGTTTTAGGGTATGTGTATATCGCTAAACAATGTTCTTTGGAGTTCTGAATGCTCTTGCAGTTTGCATAAATGCCATCATGTGTTTGTTCTGTGTCTTAGTTTTTGTTTTGTTTGGTTTTTTTTAACTCAACAGTAGTTTGTGAGAACCGTCAGTGTGATATGGTAGCTCTAGCTTAACTATTTTCACAAACAGATAGTGTTCTGTTGTATGGGTGAATATATCATAATTCTTCTCTTGAAGAACATTTAGGTTGTTTCCTATTTGTTGACTTCAGCAGTAATGCTTAAATATGTTTTTCCCAGGGCTCCTAGCATTCTTGTGCTAAAGTATCTTTAGAGTGTATTTACACGTAGGTCTGGGATTGTTTGCAGGGTGTAAATCATGCTAGCTTGTTTTTCATATGCCTTTTCTGTTCTTCATGTCCTTTGTGTCTCAGCATTCACTTCCCCAGTTTACACCTCTTTTTTCTCTATCCTTCCTTTAGGGAAATCAGGAGCCGCATTAGTTTAGTTTGCTTTGGCCAGAGCCCTAGCACAACACCAAACTCAAGTGAGAGAGACAGTGTGTGACGCTCTTCCTCTCAGCCTAAGCACGCCTCTCATTCTCTTTGTGTATAGGCCCATCCATCGCTGAAGTATTCTGATCCTCCTTTCTCAAACCTAAAGCATTGTGTCCTTTCCTATGTGGGTCCAGCGTTAATAATATATCCATCACTGTGTTTGTTGATATTTGGGCGGCTGTCTTTTCTAGCTTGTTAGATTGAAAGAGCATGAGCCGACTGGCAAGAAGCTACAATACAGTGGGTTAAAAAAAAATCACAGATTGCTGTTAATTTTTGATCTGCCCCTAGATCTCTTAGTCACTGAAAAGTCCATGTTATAAATTATTAGCCCAAGAAACAGCCAGGCATCCTGATCAAATGAATAATTGGGTTTTTTTGTTTGTTTTGTTTTGTTTTGTTTTGAGACAGAGCCTCAAGCTGTCCCCCTGGGTAGAATGTCGTGGCATTACAGCTCACAGCAACCTCCAACTCCTGGGCTCAAGCGAGTCTCCTGCCTCCGCCTCCCAAGTAGCTGGGACCACAGGCGCCCGCCACAACG
>CAUYQS010114307.1:0-40714 GCA_963574585.1 Otolemur crassicaudatus
TACACCTAAGGTGGCGGGTTCGAATCCCCAGCCCGGACCCGCCAAACAACAATGACGGCTGCAACCAAAAAATAGCCAGGTGTTGTGGCGGGCGCCTGTGGTACCAGCTACTTGGGAGGCGGACGCAGGAGACTCGCTTGAGCCCAGGAGTTGGAGGTTGCTGTGAGCTGTAAGGCCACGGCACTCTGCCCAGGGGGACAGCTTGAGGCTCTGTCTCAAAAAAAAAAAAAAAAAGAGTTGCCAACAAGGACTTGTTTCCTGCTGTAGGATACCACAGAGTTACAAGAACACCACTGGGTTCCTTGCAAGGCTTGACAATGGACCAAAGAGAATCAATCAAATCCATCAAGATACAGTCAAATATCTAGAAGTATTTACTTCTGCCCCTATGGCTCAAGGGATAAGAAGTGACTTCTTTCTGGAGGGGCCATTCATGCCACCAAGAATAAAAATGGATAGGGACCCACTTGGAGGACTTGCTGATACATTTGGGCAAAGGCCAGATAGCAGAATTGGTGCTGATCCAGGAGTTATCCAAGATAGATTTTCACCCACCATGGGGCATCATTGTTCAAATCAATTCTTCAATAGCCATCAAAGGGAACAGGCACATCATGCCTCCAACACAATCGCAGTTCAGAGAGATGGAAGGCAAATATATGAAAAGCCAGGGGCTAAGCCAGCCCTTCCATAACCAGAGTCAGGGACTCATCCTATTTGCAACGACAGTTGAGGGATATGCCACCTTAGTTTTCTAAGAAAGGACAGCTTAATGCTGATGAGATTAGCCTGAGGCCTGCTCAGTGGTTCCTAATAAATAAAAATCAAGTGGCAAAGCTTCAGCCCCAGATAACTATGATTCCTTCCAGTGCACAACCACCATGCACTCAAACACCACCTCTGGGACAGACATCTCAGCTTAGTCTCAAAATTAATCCACCACTTGCCAAGACCAGCAAAAGGGCACCACCCTCAAAGGAAGAACTACTTAAATTCATGGAAACTGTCATGAGTGAGTATGTGAATGGAGATGGCTACACTAAATATATTTTCAGGGTACACAAATCAGCCTTTTATTAGAAGATGCCATCTAGGGCTTTCACTGCTAGAAAGAAGTCAACATCCGGCTTCAAAGCTTCCAAGGACAGGCTGGTTCTCTTGTTAGGAGCTAATACAGATGGTGACCTGAAGTTCAAGCCAATATTCATTTACTATTCAGAAAATCCTAGGGCCCCTAGAATTATGCTAAAGAAGAAACACTCAAAAGGATAGAATTTATCATACTCCTAAGCCCCTAGGGGATAAAGTGATGGCTCCTAAGGATCTCAAGTTCGGCTTGCAAAACGGAACTTCTCACCTTTTCCTTCCAAACAGCCCTTGACTTATCAGTGATGGTGCCACCACTCCCCAGTCTTCAAGCCATCAGCCTGACTCCTCAACATTCCTCCACAGTTTCAAACACTGTTTATTTTTACAAGTATCTTCAATCTTCTCAACACTTCTAATAGTCCCACCTTTTTTAAGCCTTTTGCTGACAAATACATTTAGACTTTTTAATAAAAGATATATTAAGACACAACTTACATTCATAATATCCATATGTTTTAAGTGTACAGTCTGATACCTTTTTAATAAATTTATACGCTGCACAACCATCACCACTATTAGCATCTGGAACAATAAGACTCATCTGCAGTAAATCCTGCTCCCACACCTGGACCCACACCTGCACCAGGGCAACCACTGACCTTTCTTCTCTTTATACTCTTTGCCTTTCCCAGCAATCTTAAATAAATGAAACCACACATTACATAGATTTCTTTATCTGGTTTCTGTCTCTTCACATGTTACTTCTGAGATTTAGACCCACTGGCTTACCTGTCCATATACCCCACTCATCCATGTACCACTTCACACATGTTAGTGCAGTGGGTGTGCAGTGGTACAAACTTGTGATTTTGTGTTTTTCTAGTGATTAATGATGTTAAGTATCTTTTCAGAAGCTTACGTGCTATTCATAAATCTTCTTTGATAAAGAGGGTATGTCAGATCTGCTGCTCATTTTTTACTGGGCTGTTTAAGCTTATTTTTGAGTTGTATGACTTAATCACACATTCTAGACATAAGCGCTTTATCAGATACGTGCATAAAAGGGATACTCAGAGCTCACAAGTAACTAATTCAACCTGGTGTTAATTCCTTCTTGTATCTTATAAACTCGTTTCTGATACATAATTTTAGCTGTCCAGATTCATTCTGAAATATTAATAAATTTCCCCCTAATTTAGAACTAATAAAATAAATACTAACTAAATAGATCTCCCATCAGATTTCAGAATATCTTCTCACCTCTAATACATCCAAATCAAAGAAGCCAAGATCCTTTTTCATTCTGAATTTTTAAAACTTCCTTGAACAAAATATATGCAATTCTGTATTTAAATAATGTGACTTTATTGTATTTCTCCAAATGCCCATAAGATCCAAAACTGAGACTAGTCAGATCTTTTAGTAGCTCTTTCCTATGCTGATTACATTACTGGTATTTTTCCGCTCATTCATTCAATTTTAAATGATCTACCATACCTTGAAGGTTCCTGAAAATGTTCTGCTCGTAACTGGAATACCACAAACAATGATGATGCTATTGCCAATAACTGGTTTCTCTCACTCTTGGTTAATGAGTGTCCTAGGAGGAAAACATCATCCAATCAGTCATGTCTAATGTTAACATCTGTCCTTCTATCTTACAGAATTATTACCAGGCATTCAAACAGGTGTTTTTATCAGACATCTGTCATGCAGTTAGCACTGTACTAGGTACAGAAGCATGCAGGGTTGGGAGAGCAAGACTTAAAATAAGACAAAAACCCTTGCTCAGTGGAAGTATAAAATCTAACTTGAAAAAGAAGATACTAAATAGAGACACAAAACAAAACAATTACTAAAACCATCTCCGGCTTGGCGCCTGTAGCTCAAGCAGCTAAGGTGCCAGCCACATACACCAGAGCTGGCGGGTTCGAATGCAGACCGGGCCTGCAAAACAACAATGACAACTATAACAAAAAAATAGCCAGGCATTGTGGCAGGAGCCTATAGTCCCAGCTACTTGGGAGGCTGAGGCTAGAGAATGGCTTAAGCCCAGGAGTTGGAGGTTGCTGTGAGCTGTGATGCCACAGCATTCTACCCAAGGCAACAGCTTGAGGCTCTGTCTCAAAAAAAAAAAAAAAAAGAAAGAAAGAAAGAAAGAAAAAAGAAAACCATCTCCACAGAGATCTGTAGGAAAAGCTTAAGTTTCCTCACATCTACTTTTTCTTGCTCCCCAGCCCAATTTTACTCTTCAGGAAAGTGAGGACAAAGGGCTAGAAGCTCCAACTTCCGAAGAAGAGGACAGCATCGGTGGAGGACACGGAAAAGCCATATTCTCTCGGGCAAAGGACTCAGAGAAGAGAAACGTTGATTTTCTTGCCTCTATGCAGTCAGCACTTGAATCCCAATCAATTCATCAGTCAACCAACAACTGTCTCCTCCTCTCTCTTTCTCTCTCCCCACCATAACACAGCTGGACCTGGGGACAGTGGGCTGACCTTGGAAAGCCTGGAAAGTCTCCTTGTCTGAGTACTACGCAGTAGGGAAACCTACTTTTGCAACGTTCCTCGAGACAGAATTTGGTCACTCCAAGGTCTGCAGGTCAAAACATCGCTCAAGAGCTCTGTAATGTCTAACACTATTTGCCACTGTGCCATATACAAATAGCAGAGTATTAAATGGTACAGGATGAGCAACTCGAGTGCTGAGGCATAATCAGTAAGATGCTCCTTACACAGTTTGCCTTCTATATCTGTGGGTCTCATCCATAGATTCAACTAACTACAGGTCAAAATACTTGGGGGAGATGGGGGAAGGGTGATTGTGTCCTTATTGAACATGTACAGACTTTTTTCCTGTCATTATTCCCAAAACAATACAGTATAACTAACAACTGTTAAAAATGGTATTTACATTGTATTATGTAAATAATCTAGAGATGATTTAAAATATACAAGAGGAAGTATATAGGTTACATACAAATACCATACCATTTTTTCTCAGGGACTTGAGCTTCTGTGGATTTGGTATCCAAGGAAGTTTTGGAACCAATCCTCACACATATCGAGGGACAACTATATAATTTTTAAAAATGAGGCCATAATCTGAACTTAAAGTATTTGAATACTCTATCTTAGAAGTTACTCAAAATAGAAACAGGATTAAAAATACTCCAAATTAGAATATAAACACTTTTAACACCTGCAGGATGTGTGTCTATGGGGAGGGACTTCATGAAACTGAGGGGCAGGGAGCACTAAAATTTTTTTTTATATTGACAAATGACACTTTGCTTGTATTTCTACCTAGCCCTTACTTTACTCTGGCCTGGAGTATAGCTAGTTCTTCCCATGTTTATTTCTCACATGATGTTAGCTCCTTAAGGGCAGGGAAAATATACTATCCATCTTTGAGTTCCTCTAGCGCCTACATCAATCATTTGTTGATTGACTTTAAAGACGGAATTCATTTCAAATATCATCGTACTACTTTTTTAAAATTTTATTTTTACTCCTTTCCCATCCTCCCTCCCTGTCTCATAGCACTATTTTTATAGGTACAGAAATTCTGAAAATTCAGTGGAAAAGAGATGTTTAATTGTACACTTTTTGAGTTGAACCAAATTTTTTTTTTTTTTTTTTTTGAGACAGAGCCTCAAGCTGTCTCCCTGGGCAAAGTGCTGTGGCATCACAGCTCACAGCAACCTCCAACTCCTGGGCTCAAGCTAGTCTCCTGCCTCAGCCTCCCAAGTAGCTGGGACCACAGGCGCCCAAAAAATGCCCAGCCATTTTTTCGTTGCAGCCGTCATTGTTGTTTGGCAGGCCCAGGCTGGATTTGAACCTGCCACCTTGGGTGTAGGTGGCTGGCGCCTTAGCCACTTGAGTCACAGGCGCTGAGACATTCAACCAAATTGTTGCCAAAAATCTGTCACTTTTCAGAAGAAATAATTCTGACAATTTCTTCCTCTTTTGTTTTTATTTTTAAGACAGGGTCTTGCTCCACTGGCCAGGTTAGACTGCAGTAACATCATCACAGCTCACTGCAAACCTCAAACTCCTGGGCTAAGTGCTCCTCCTGCCTCAGTATCCCCAAGTGCCAAGCTTGCAGGAGTGAGCCACTGCACATGGCCTGACAATTTATTTTGAATAGGCTTGAAGCAGGGGATCACAGAAATAAGTCCAAACTACTCATTATAAGTCAATTGAAACTGTAGTTTTTCAAATATCTTCTTTCTCATTTTTCACTTATTTCAGAATCAAAATATCTTAATATTCCACTTATTTTTCAGAATCAAAGGAAATTAGCTTTTCAACATCAGAATTTAAAAACTTTAAAAGAATGGTTGTGTATCTTTTTTTTAAATTTTAGATATAATCATTTTAAAGTTTAACACCAAGAAGTGTCAGTAAAACTTTCTTAATCTATAAATTTGAAAAATAAACAAATACAATAAAACATTTTAATGCAGTCATAAAAACAGGCACTTGCCTGTGAATAGTGCCTAGGATAGCTGGACAGATGGGAAGCAGATGGGTAACCCCAAAGGGGCAGAATGACCCGGCCTCAACATATGGAGAAGATCCTGGATTAACTTCACTTGCCACTTCCCGCTGTCTCTTTTGGGCACATATATCAAACAAAGATGATACAGTTTAATATATCTAAGATCTAATCTGGGGGGCCAGGGGAAAGGAGAAAGAGAATGATCTGAAGAAGAATGGGAGACAGCAGCCGTGACTATGGGGATTATTTTATATACCAACGCACCTTAAATGGATATAAAGAAACAGTTGAAATTTGTGAGAGAATATCTAACCTTCATATTCCCCAAGTTCATTAGAGATGATCGTGGAGGCTCGGGCTCTCACCTGACACATCTATTAACAATTCTTTTAAGTCTCATCTAAGTCTGTTTGGTTTCTTAACATCTGTGTTAACCATGTTTTCAACACTCAGGGTTTTCTCTGTCTCTCATTTGATGAGCAATTTTTCCACTATCTAGAAAAACTCACTGACAACTGTGCAGTGCTCAGTATCATTATCTACTCATTACTTTATTTAAACTTCATTTCTCAGAGTAAAAACCATCATCTTGTTAGTTATCTTCATTTTCATTAATAGGACTAGCGTTCAGTTTTCTGAAATGTTCAGTGCTATTTTTCCATAAAGATAACATGTCTTAAAACATTAAAGAAGACTTTCTGTGTATGCCTGTTATCAGTAAAAAATACAAATCTGATTAGACTTTCAAGAACCAGAAAATCAGGTAGACTAATGATCTGCCTACAAGTTTTGCTTCAAGACAGGACTCAGAGAACATTCCGCATAGTTGAATTCTTCATCCCGCAGAACTGCAGGTTATCACACTCATGAGTTACCTATGAACATTCAAAGTCACAAATGTCAATAGTCTTGGATACACTAAGAATTCTAATAAATCCAGAGTAAGTCAAAATTCCTTAATTTCAAGTAATAAAAAATGATATATTATAATAAGGTATAAAAATAACTTTAATACACTAAGCATTTTAATGCATACAAACCTTTAAAGCCATCAGGATACTCGTCAGAGAGAAATTTAGTGCTGATGTCTCCTTTTACAAAACGTGAGTTGATTATCACCTCTCGAAGTAATGCAATATTATGTGTAACACCTAAAAATAAAATGATATCAGATTGAGTTAGAGAACAAGAGTCAGTGAAAAATCGAATTCTTATAATCTAGGGAAATGTATCATCAGTGTCTTATGACCTAGCACAAACCATGTAAGATTACTATTTCCTTGACTGAAAACATGTGAACTTGAATTATAATAAAACACTAAAAATAAACTTAAGCAGTTGGTTATTGCCAAGTAAATTCAATGAAGATCTAAATATCTTTTCAGTAAATGATACAAGAACAACTAGCTATCCATTTGAGCAAAAAAGAAAATGAACTTCAACCTTAACTCAGCACACAGAAAAAAAATTAACTCAAAATGGATCACAAACCTAAATGTAAAATCTAAACCAATTTAAGACTTACAGAAGAAAATAGAGGGAGGTGAAAACTGTTACTGTGAGGTAGAGAATAGATTCTCAGATCATACACAAACACCATTCACCATAAAAATATCAACATTTAAAGCCCAGTCTTCAAACGACACAGTTAAGAAAATGAAATGGGAAGCCATAAATTGAGAGAAAATATTCACAATACATATATTAGACAAGGAGCTTGTATCTGGAATATATCAAGAACATATACAACACAATTATAAGATGATGAATAAACCAAGTAAAAAAAATGGGTGCAAGATCTAAATAGAGATTTCACAAAATGTCAGGGAAGCACAGGAAAAGATGTTGAACATCACTATTATAAAAAAAAAACAAAAAAAAAAACAATGAAGATATCTTCCCCCCGCCCCCCAAGACTAGTTTACACGGAAAAAAGTTAAAAGAGAGACAGGAAATGTTGGTGAGGAGGTGGAACAAATGGAACTGTCAAACCCATGTGACCCAAGGGGGTGGCCCAGCTGTCACTCTGTCAGCCAGTACTGCTTCCTCTATGTCTTTTTCCTCATCATCCAGCACTAGTTTGGAAGCATTCATCTCCACCAAGTCATCTTCTGTAATTTCTTTGGAATCATGTCTATTAACCCTTGAATTTCCCCAAGATCCCTATCTTGAAACCCTTTATCCCCTGCCTTCTACCTTTTTGGCCATATGCACAATCTCATGATTTCCTTGACTGGCTCTGGTGTCAATCCTGTGAAATCATGGGCAACATCTGGAACCAGTTTTCTCCAGCAGGAATTTGTTGTTTCGAGCTTGATCGTTTTTGTGGCTTCTTCTGTGACAGCAATGGTGTAACCCCCAGATTTTATATCCGCTCTATCAGAGTTCTCTTCCATACTCTGCTGACATTACGTTCTCCAGCTTCAGATCCTTTACCTTCCTTTTACTTTGTCATATAAGGACTTCACTGTTTCTCAGATCATACTACAGTCTATAGCTACACCATCCTCGTATCAATTCTGCACCCACATAAAGCTGCATTTTCAATATAAGATAAAAAGGTATTTCACAAAATGTGTGAGGTTTTCATGCCTTCTGGTTTAGCTGTAGCAACTGCTTCACAAATTTCCTTTTGTTTTTCTTTTTGTTAATGATGGTCCTTACACTGGATTCATTTATCTTGAAATGATGGGCAGCTGCAGACCTCAATCGACAGTACATTATAAACAATTCAGCTCTATCTTACAGTGTCATAACTTTCCTCTACTTTTTGGGAGCACTTCCAGCATCATTAGTGGCATTTCATATGAGTCACATGGCGTTAACCAAGGTCTGTGATATTGCACTATAAACACGAAAAACATGTGATAACCAAGAGAGATCACTTTTTACTGAGACACAATTTATGGAGGGATGGACTGCTCACACAGAGATAATCAGTACCACATGGTGCTTTGAACAGATACTTGCAAGGCTTGAGCTCACCACAAGAACAAAGGCGGTAATGAACAGTTAATTCTACGCACTTATGACTTAAAACTGCTTCTTTAAATTTGTTTACATACTTCATGCAAATGGCACCATGTATGTTCTCCGTGTGCCTAAGTTTTGATAAATATTAAGTTTTTATAATAGACTTGTATACATTTTTGGTAGTAAATGATAAAGTAGACCCGTATCTATATACAGTTTATGTGTTCATGACATACCTATCTTTTTCTTAATTTTTTTGATATTTCTAGGTTATGTGGTTTATCTGCAAGTTTTTTCAAACTGTCACAAATCTCCAAAAATTTTTCCATTCATTGAAAAATATCCAAGATAAGTGGACAAGTACAGTATAAATCTGTGTTGTTCAAGGGTCAACTATAAAGTCAAAATAGGTAACTACCACAGAAGGGATGCACTAATGGCACTGGGAGAGTTCTATGATACAGAAAGGCTTCATAGTGGAGCCTATGAAGTGGAGTATTAACCTTGGTCATCTATATTACAAAGACGTTAAATGGGAATAAAAGGAAATGTGAGGAAGTATTTAACAACCAGAGAAGGCAAGAATTACATCAGGCTTCCACAAGAAGCGTAGGTGACTGCAGCTAACAGACCTGAAGATGAAATAAACGTGAGTTTGTTCATTTCTTCTAATTTCTTTAGCCCATTTTGGTAGGGTTCTAATCTGTATCACTATGCTGCAAAACAAATCTAGAAAGTCTAATTTTTATTTTGCTATTACAGTGTCATGGAATCCCCACTTTACAACAGTAATTATAAAGTAAGGAAAGAATCAGACTCTCGAGTTCAAGTACCAGATCTACTTCCTACCTTAGGTAAACTATTTAAAGTCTCAAAACTTTCATTTGTAAACTGTTAACAATAACAGAACCTATTTTGTGTGACCACCAGCAGGATGAATGAGAGAATGCTTACTGCAATGCCAGGCACTCAAATGGTACATTACTATCCTTTCACATGGGAATAAACACAGAGCATAAGACAAATGTAAGTAATAAAACATCAGAAAGAAGTTGCACTGCCTCCAAAGCTTTAGCACTGACCTGCCTACCTAACTTCCGGGTTCATGTTCTATTAAGGGTGGAACTTCTCAAATCAAGGTGTATACCTATTTCTATTTCTAAGTTGTAACTCTCTTAATAAGGCAGGAATGGGCAAAATATAGCCTGTAGGCCAAATCTGACCTACCACGTATTTTGTAAATAGTTTCATTAGAACACAGCCAGGCTTGTTCTTTATATAAAGCTATTTTTGTACTACAGCAGTAGAGACAGCAGTTGTGACAGAAACCATATGGCCCGCAAAGTCTAAAACATTTACCATCCAACCCTTCAGTCTGAGCAAGCCAATCTGTCTGTATCGACACCTCTTCTACACCTACTAATCAGACAGCAGTTAGAAATCACAGGAAGGGAACGAAAGCACACACTGTGGTGCCTGCTTGTGAGGGACTCTGAGTAGCCAGTTACAGAGTAAGAAAGAACAAAGGGACCATACGAATAAGAAAACTGGGTCAGGCACGCAGGCCTTAATCCTAGCATCTCTGTTCCTGACTGAGAAGATACTCTATATCTACATTTTATAAAAGCCAATCCTCAATCTATTCAAATTACCTCAGAACATTTAGAGAAACTTCCAAATTCAAATACTAACAATATTCCTTTAGCTACACAAATATTCCATGGAATAAGTGATCACATGCATCATTATGTCATTAACAGACCATCAGATTACATAAATATCATATAGATTACTTTACACACACACACCCTTTTACAGCACACACCCATTAGAAATGCACAACTATCTCGAGCTTGTTCTATGGGTCAAGACTTAGCCCATATCTAGTAGCAAATGTTTCTAAGGGCTTTTTATAAGTATTTTCTATGAGAAAAGTACTAGAGGTGTGAGAATGAAGACACCAAAATACCAGAGGAATCATGGATGGGGGGAAGTGGCATTTCCCCATTTTATAAGTGTCATTTGGACAGAAAAAATAAAGAATTGAAGGCAATATACTAGA
Source organism: Otolemur crassicaudatus (assembly GCA_963574585.1). NCBI lineage: Eukaryota > Metazoa > Chordata > Mammalia > Primates > Galagidae > Otolemur > Otolemur crassicaudatus. The sequence goes on from CAUYQS010114307.1 coordinate 10,628, forward strand.
AAGATGAAGAAGGTAGGCAAAAGTTTTTAGGTTCCTTGAAAGAGGTCAGGCTATGAACAGGAAATTAAACCCTGTATGTTTCACAAACAGTCAGAACTAAAGCACCTTTGGAGAAGAAAAGGGACATCATTTGCCAGAGAAGTGCACATGCATAGGAAACCGCAGCTGTGAGCTGTGTGTTTCAGGAAGAGGAAAGCAGTCATGACTTACACAGATCTTCCTGGCTGGGAAAGAAAACACAGCAAAATGCAAAAGGACCCAAAGATGAGTAGTTGTGATTTGGGCAATACTGGGGAGGAACCTAAAGTACTTATGAATTTTTACTATTGTAAAAAGCATGTGGTCACCACAGGTACTTCTGTAGACAGGAATAAAAGGACACCATGGCCTGAAAGTGGGAGTACAGGAGGGGGATGCTGGATACAGCAGAAAGGCCAGCAGTGTACTCAGGGTCTGCAGGCCACACAAAGGTTTTACTGTCCCTGGAGAACAACCAGAACAGCTGAAGCAGGGCAGATACAACTAGAACTACACAATCCAGGAATCACTCAGGCAATATACAGAAAAGGGATTAGGAAGAGGCAATAGGAAAGACGGGGGGATTCACTAGCTGACATTGGCAGAGACATGCCAGAAATCAGTAAGGCGCAGGTCCACAGCCAGGGCTCTGTCAATACAGCTGGAGAAGGAGGTGGACTTGGGAGATATGCAGGAGGCAGACAGAGGCTGACGCCAAGGATGGGGAGATGAGCACAGCACCCAAGTTTCTGGCTGTGCAACATAAAAGAAGGTGCCACGTGCCGAGAAGAAATGGGTTGGGAGGAAAACACCTGATTCGTGACGGTTAACATGAGATGCCTGGGAGATGATGTCTGAATGGCTACAGCACAGAAGAGCAGGCAGCTTACCAGGTACACATCAGAATCCAGACAGTTTCTAGCTACGAGGGTGGACATCCACATAGAGGAATGCAAACAATGTGAGAACAAGGAAATGCAACTAAATCCAGCAATCTGCGATTTATTCACACACTATAGTAACTGTAGTTTGGGGACAATAAGATCCTAAAGGAGGGAATGGAAAGGATGCCAGTTAGAAGACAAAGGTGCAGCTGTAATTTCCCCCCCAAAAGTGGCCATTATGTGCAAATTAATAATTCAGAATATTTCAATTTACAAGTTTTTTTGTAAACAGCAGATAAGGTAGCAAAATAGTCTCTTCCTTCCTCCAGTTAAATAAAACAAAACTGTTCACTTCCAGCCTTAGCATTGCGCGTTTAGCATTATGGGCTTCTTGTCACAGCCTAGCGCTGGTATACATTTTCTAGCTCTCTGTGTGGCCAATGTCAGAACAGTTGGAATGAGACTCTGTAAAATATTAACATAACGTAGCTTCTAGAAACAGTTAATGATAATTTGAACAAAAATAAGATTATCTGTGGATGCTCAGTGATCAATTCTTTGTAAGTTTTTCTACTGGAATAGTAAATAGAGTATGAAAATACAGAGTTTGGTCTCACTAAATGTTTCAAAAATAAAATTAACACACAAAAACATTTTCTTTTTAATGTCTTCTGAATAAAATATTACACATTACTATGTAAAATCAAGTCCCATTATCTATTTTTCATTCCCAAGGACCATATAGTGAAGCTCAAGACAGACCACTAATACCAGGTGCCTCAACTGACTGCTCCCAAACCCACTGTACATTAATTCTAAAGCCCAACTGGAATAATCAGAAAATGATTTTATACCTGAAAACCCCAAAGATCAGATAGAAGGGAAAAATCATTGAAGTGTTCAAAAGTATTGTACACATTGGAAAAGTACCGTTTTGTATTTAGTTTCTTCCTTCCCACATGCCGGGAAAGACAATGCTATTTGAACAGACCCTTATTTAAATAGTAAGTGGACAGGAGATTCTTTGAAAGTTAGTTTATAACTTCAAGGATACTATTAATCACATACTCATAAAAATTATGACTGGGAGCTTTAGATTGGGAATTGAGGATAACCTCTGCCAAAGTTCACCAGGTCCCATCTGTATGGGAAATCATGACCAAGCCATGGCAGAGAGGCCCCTATGAGCAGCCTTCTCCTGACTACCTGCTGCTTCCAAAACACTGCCCAGACATTAGGGACACATGCTGCCAGGATCAAACGGAGGCCGAGAAGCATTGCTTATTTCATGAGGACTTAGAAATTAACTTTATCCAACTTACATTTTTGCTCTAAAGTTTCTCTACCTAACAAAAGCTCACAATCAGTTCAGGACAAAAATATTTACATTTGAACAATTAAGCTCTCACTATACAAGACATTAACTTGTCATTCCTTCCCTGCTCTTTCTAAAGCAAGTTTTTAACCTGTCTACATTCAGAATTGGCCAGATGAATAATATTTAAGGAAAAATCTCAAGGGCTTCTCTGTTTTTTATTCCTCAAATGTTAGTGGGGGTGGGGAGGTTTCCTCTTCCCTATTTTTAAATTTTATTTTGGAATACTACCAGAAAAAAAATTAAATAGTACAGAGAGTTACAGTATATTTTTTATCCACAATCTCCTATTGATAACATCTTACTACATTTATCTGCTAATTTTCTATGTATCCATATACAAATATAATTTTCTTTCTTAACCATTTGAGGGTAGGTTGCTGATAAGATCCCATTTTACCTCTAAATACTTCAGTGTATATGTCCTAGAAACAAGGTAAATTTCTTAGGTGATCACAGTACCAAATCAGAAAAGTACAACATTGATAACATTATCATTATCTCATCTACAGATGTTATTCAGGTTTACTGACTATCCCACTTATGACCTTTACTACAAAAGAAAAACATGTTCTTCTGGTCCAGGGTCTAACCCAGGATCACACGTTACATTTAGTTGTCATGTGTCTTTAGTTTCCTTTGATCTAGAGAAGTTGCTCAACTTTTCTTTGTATTTCTTGACCTTGACACGTTTGAAGAGTAGAGCCATTTATTTTGTAGACTGTCTTTTAATTTGGTTTGATGTTTCCTCATGATTATATTCAGGTTGTGCATTTTTTGGCAAGACTATCACAGAATTGATGTTGTGTTCTTCTCACAACAGTCTATCAGGAGGGACCTGGTGCTGATTTGTCCCCATAGCAGTGGGTGAGGTTAATTTTGATCCTCAGTAAGTTGCCCGACTTTTCTATTGTGACAGCACCTGATTGCCCATTATAATGAGTAAATACCTTGTGTGGACATATTAGGAAACTACACCAGTGTCTGTTTCACATATTTTCATTCACTAATTTTTGTACCAATGGTGATTCTTACCTAAACAACATGGTGTTTACCAAATGGTGCTTTTCTACATTTATTAGTTCAAAATCTACTGTAAGGGGCAGTGCCTGTGGCTCAAAGGAGTAGGGCACAAGTCCCAAATGCAGGAGGTGGCGGGTTCAAATCTAGCCCTGCCTCCTCCCACAAAATCTACTATAAGGAATGCTGATTTTCTACATTTATTAGTAAAAAAACTTACTGTAAGGAAGAGCTGTGCCTTTCCCCCCATTTATCTGACCAGTGTGTTTATGTCCCTATTAACTCATGAACTCTATGACATTCCATAGATTATAATCCTTACTAGTATGGTTTATTTTCTTGCTGATGGTTTCCCAAATTTGAGGAGTGAGAACCCTTTTAAGCTGGCTGTGCCTTTTTAACAAATCATCATTTTTAGCATTTGCTTGCTTAAACATCTTGTGTTTAGGGTTCATCTTGGGCTCTTTCTGAAATGGACTATTTTATCACAGAGCCTGAGCTCATTTACAAGACAATGGTGTATTTAGAAAACAAGATCTGGGTGCTTGGTGTGCTCAAACTATGGGCACCAATGCTAGTATGAACTCAGCAGGGCAACAATCTCAGTCAACAGGGGTTTCTTCCCTAAGGGCTGTATGTCAAAGGCTGGAGATGGCTGGTCATCACAGTGAGGGGACAGGACTGTCATTTAGTAGACGAGAACAAGGATGGCAATAAACATTCTACACTGCACAGCACAGCACTCCCAACAACAAAGGGAGTCTCAAAACGTCAACAGGGCCAAAGTTGAGAAACTCTTAGCCAGAGATCATGGGCATCATGCACAGACACAAACGTGTACTTACGTACCAACCAGTCAAAGTTAAAATTCATGAGGTCACATTAATGCCTCCATCTCAATCCAGCACCACAAGATTAATTCTCCCCTGGTCCATTCCCATAACTATGACTGCCTTACCAATAAGAAATGTGGCCATTATTATCCACAATATATGTATTTATTTCCTCAATACCAAAATATACATAAACTGGCTTCAGAACTGCTAATCCGTGAACTATGAAAACCAAACCTACTAACTAGAGTTTAATTTTTGTTTATATCTATTTTTGTCTTGGGCCTGAGGGAACACAGTAAAAATACCATTAAACATTACCTGAGTTTTATTCTTTTCCTCTCTCCTTCAGCATGATTATATTATTCATCTGGACCACACAACAGTCCTGTCCATTTGTTTCTGTGTATGTATCATTTTGATTCCCCAACATTGATGATTTTGTTTATAAACATTAACATGGATCTAAAAAAATCATATAAAAATATGCAATCAAAGAAATCTTTTTTTTTTTTTGAGACAGAATCTTACTTTGTCACCCTCAGTAGAGTGCTATCGCGTCACAGCTCATAGCAACCTCCAAATCTTGGGCTTAAGTGATTCTCTTGCCTCAGCCTCACACATACCTGGGACTATAGGTGCCCACCACAATGCCCAGCTACCTTTTATTTTAGAGATGGGCGTCTCACTCTTGCTCAGGCTGGTCTTGAACCTGTGAGCTCAGGCAATCCGGATACCTAGCCTCCCAGAGAACTGGGATTACAGACGTGAGCCATGGCACCCAGCCCAATCAAAGAAGTCTTACCTGTTCACCCCCATTTACCATGTTCCCTGCCCCCGTCACATTCACTGTGACACAGATTATGGACCACTCATGAAGAGTCTGGAGATGGGCAGATGATGGTGCCGTTGTAGGAATGAAAACAGCAGTGAAGTAGGGGAGAAGAGGGCAGGAAAGGAAGGGGTATACATAAGTCCAGAGAGGCTATTCTGGGCTCTGCAGGCCATAAAAACGCAATGGAAAGATATTAAAGGATTTTAAGCAGCAAGAAGACCATAATATTATGAAATAATAAGAAATATATGGCTCAGTAGTTAGGGCACTGGCCACATACACCGGGCTGGTAGGTTCAAACCTGGCCAAGGCCTGCTAAAAACAAGAATGACAGCTACAATGAAAAAACAGCCAGGCAATGTGGCCCAGCACTACTTGGGAGGTTGCGGCAAGAGAACCACTTAAGCCCAAGAGTTTGAGGTTGCTGTAAGCTGTGACACCACAGCACTCTACTGAGGGTAACATAGACTTTGTCTCAAAATTAAAAACAAAAAAGAAATACATATTTGGTCTTTGTCCCCACTTCCTGGAATAGAGCGCCTAAAACCCTTGAAACTTCCTTATTGAGAGGAGTCTTTTGTTCTTCACAGTAAGCTCCCTTGAGACAAACCTGAGGTTATGCTAAAGAGGATGGGAGCTGGCTGCCAGTGGAACCAACTGGAGATTAGAGGGTCTGAACTTTAGGCCAACCCCACCTCTAGGGTAAGAGAGGCTGAGGAAGATTTAACACAATGGCCCAGGCTAGAATCGTCATGCCTGCCTAATGAGGTCTCTGTAAAAGCCCTACACTGCAGGGCTCAGAGAACTGGGTTGATGGGCACACAGAGGTATTTGGGAAGGTGGCATACCTGGAGAGGGCATAGGTATGGGGAGCTCTGTACCCCTCCCTGACACCTTGCCCTGTGTATCTCTTCCATGTGGCTATAAGAAAGCTGGATCCTTCAAACCAGTAATAGAAAGCAAAGTGTTTCCCTGAGTTCTGTGCCATTATCACACATTGCCAAGCCTGAGGAAGGGGATGTGGGAACCCCCAATGCACAGCCAGCGAATCAGAAGTGGAAAGGCAGCCTGGACTTGTGACTGGCATCTGAAGTGGTGGCACTCTTAAGGGACTGCGCCTCAATCTGTGGGTCTGACTAACTCTAGGTAGACCCACAGAAGAGAAATGACCTCAACTGTAGGACACCTTGTGGGTATCTGCAGAGAACTGGGGACTCTGGGTTGGAGAGGGCAGGGAGTGCTACACAGTTGGTCTCAGAAGAGTTGAGAAAGTGAAAAAGAAGGGAAAAAAATTTTCCATTTGTGATAATTAGTTCTTCCTATTTAGATGAAGTGGACGGAGGAAGCCCTCTCAGAATGCCTTTGAAGCCAATTTCCACAGGCTACGTCAGGAACTCAGCATCCATGCCAAGAAGAAGGGGCTTGTCTGGTCACCCTTATCCTGAAACCTCAGTTACCCCCACCTCCCAGAATTACTCCTCCCACTTTTCCAAGCCATTCTACACCATCTTTGGAGGTGCTGCTCCATGATTAGTCAGGGTTCAGTGTGTTTAGTATCATCATAGAACATTCCACCCACCTCCTTACCTCACCTACAAGCCTCAAGGGCCTCAAGGTCCCCAAGACTTCTCGAGCAGCCCTCAGATACTCCTGCAATCTAGTGCCACTTCTACAACATCACCTCTTTTAATCCTTGGAGAAACTTGCGTCACCTTGAGGCTCACTGTCATTAATACACATATGTGCCACAACCCAGTATTCACTAAAAAATTGTTACCTGACCTGCAGTCTCTTTCTTCCAATCCTAACTCATGTTGTCCCCTGGAAGGATGGCCCAGGCAATATCCTCAGCTCTCAATGTTTTGGATCTCATCTTCTTTTTTTTTTTTTTTTTTTTTTTTTGGAGACAGAGTTTCACTATGTTGCCCTAGGCAGAGTGCTGTGGCATCACAGCTCACAGCAACCTGAAATTCTTGGGCTTAAGCAATTCTCTTGCCTCTGCTTCCCAAGTAGCTAGGACTACATGCACCCGCCACAATGCCCAGCTATTTTTTGTTGTTGTTGCAGTTGTTTAGCTGGCCCAGGCCGGGTTTGAACCTGCCAGCCTTGGTGTAGATGGCTGGTGCCATAACCACTGTGCTATGGGTGCCAAACCTGGATATCATCTTCAGTAATAATCTAGTCTCACTGCCACACCCTAAAATCTTCTAATCTTCAATAACTGCACTATACTCAAAATCACTAAAGAATACTGCTTTCCAACTACAAGTTACTTCCCAGGTGCCGTCAATTAGACCAACCTGACGCCTGCAATCTAGAATGTGGCACATTCTACATAGTAACTACCCACCAGGGGTCCTCAAACTTTTTAAACAGGGGGCCAGTTCACTGTCCCTCAGACCTTTGGAAGGCCGGACTGCGGGCCCCGGGACGAGTCGGCTGCTAAGCAGGACAGGCAGTAGCAGCAAAAACACCCGGCGGGCAGGATACATGTCCTCAGTGGGCTGCATTTGGCCCACAGGCCGTAGTTTGAGGACGCCTGACCCAGACTCTTCTAAAAATCAATGAAATGAAATATAAAAGAGGGTAAGATAATAAAGAGACATAACCAAAGGCATAAACTTTAGACCACGGATGCAGTTTAAAAAAAAAACACTAAAAAGGCACTTGGAAGGAGACCTGAATGTGGATAATAACATCAGATTGCTATTCATTTTCTTTGGTGTGATAATGACATTGTGGTTTCATGGGAACATGACCTTCTGATTAGGATGCCTGGTGAAGTATTTAGGAGTGATACGTCATGTTGTTTGCAACTTTGCTTCAAATGCACAAAAAATAAAACCCCAGAAAGAAGAGAACAGACGGAGGAAGAGGATGCGTGGGAAAGGAAGAGGAAGACGCAGAGAAAAGGGAGAAAGGGGAAACAAAGCAGATGTTGAAACGTTTAGTCATTAATTAATCCGGGTGAAAAGCACACAGGTGTGCATCATACTGTTCATTCACCTTTTCTCTAGGTTTGAAAATCCTGAAAATAAAAAGTATAGGGGAGGGTGGCACCTGTGGCTCAAAGGAGTAGGATGCCAGCCCCATATGCTGGAGGAGGCAGGTTCAAACCCAGCCCCAGCCAAAAACTACAAAAAAAAAAAAAAGTATAAGGGAAATGCATCAATAAAAACCTCTATTTGATAAGCCATTGAGATTTAAAAAAAAAAAATTGATGTGTATACACTCATACCTTTCTATGTGCTCATCCAAATATAATTAAAAATACTTCAGGATAGAAAGGTGGTTTACAGATTATTTTGCAAATTGCTTTTCTACTCTAACAATACACATAAGCACTCGCCTTCACATCACAGCTGCATAGTATTTTATACTAAAAACGCACTGTAATTTACCCAATCATTCATCTATTTAGTGGACACTGTGGTTGGCCAGCATTTGGCCGCTGCAGACAATGATGCTGCAAATCTCCTGGTGAACATCATCTCACGATTCAGCCTCGTAACTCTACAGAAAAGATTCCCAAAAGATGAACAGCTGAGTCCAAAAGTACATACTTTTATTTTAACATCTGATGCCAGATTATTTCCCCATAAGACCACAGCAAGTCACACCCCAAAGATGCCCGAGTGGCCCATCCCCTTTATTTCACCTACACGGTAAGTCTTTTTAAAACTGCTGTCACCCTGCGGGTCATTTGAAGGCAGCACAAAGTGAGGTACTCTTAAAAGTCACCTATGAGTCCCGAATCAGTAGTCACACTCCTTTCAAAGGACCAAAAGGGAAAAATGAGAAAAGAAAGATTCACTACCCACTTCCTTAAACTCCCACTGTATTTTTTCACCCCACTGTTACAGCAACTACAAAGTTATATTATACTTCTCTGTTCATGTTTTTCTCATACTAGGTACCTGAAAAACTCCTTGAAATCAGGGATAGGAAATTATTCATTCATTCAACAAACATTTATTAATCACCTACCATGTGTCAGACCCAGTTAAACATCCATAATATACAAGCAAATGAGATAAAGGCCATCAGTGCCCCCAAGCCTTGCAACTCACATTATTATGTGATAACCCAATATTTTAAATTAATTACCCAATTAATACTTTATTGCAGTGCTGACAAATACTCTGGAGAAGTGTTGGAACAGAGAGCAATGAAAGCTCAGTGCTGGAAATGGCCTAAAATGGGCTTTCAATATTATTTATGTATGGCTTAATAAATTTCACACCAATAATAGATAATGTGATTACAAAATAGGATTATTAAAGATGTGGTTTTACAATGATGATGACGAGAGAGAGAGAAGAAGATGAGAACTAAATAGGCCAGTATAATGCCCTTTATACATAACATATACCTAATCTTGTTTAATCCTCACCACTAATTTGTAAGGTGGAAACTATCACTCTATTGTTAAAATGTGTAATAAGAGATTCAGACAGAGAAAGTAATTAGACATAAATCACATAATTACTAAGTGGTGTCAAGACAAGATATGAATCCAGGTCTGTCTGGTTGCTATTTTTTTTTTTTTTTTTTTGAGACGGAGCCTCAAGCTATCCCCCTGGGTAGAGTGCCATGGCATCATACCTCACAGCAACCTCCAACTCCTAGGCTCAAGCGAGTCTCCTGCCTCAGCCTCCCAAGTAGCTGGGACTACAGGCGCCCGCCACAACGCCTGGCCATTTTTTTTGGTTGCAGCCATCATTGTTGTTTGGCGGGCCCGGGCTGGAGATTTGAACCCGCCACCTTAGGTGTATGTGGCTGGCGCCTTAGCCGCTTGAGCCACAGGCGCCGAGCCTGGTTGCTTTCTATTATACTGCAATAATTCAAAGCCAGAAGTTCAGATTAAACTTGGAAAAATCTATCTGCACAATGAAAATCATTTTTTTTACATGTGATACACACAAAGTTAGGAGAATAATGGCAAGCCTACTTGGTATTTGAGTCACTTAAAAAAATACAGTAACTGGTGAACCTAAATTTCAAATATAGTAACTAAACTAGTGGAAAATGCTCATTTAAATATAACACCCAAAAGTGGGTTCTGTAAATATGAAAGGATATTCCTTTCAAAGCCAGAATAAAAGAATAGCTTCTAGACGGGGCTGATACTAGTATTTTGACAAACTGCCCAGATGCGATGCTACTATTTTATACTATATCAAAGCTTAGTACAGATATGATCTGACAAAATATTCTCACTCAGCATCTCAAACTCATGATATTTCAAGCTTATTAGAGTAAAATCTAAATTAACCTCAAATCAAATAACTTACCAACCACAATGAAAAAGATAAAGGGGGGGACCCCATAAATATGCTTGCAAATATTTTAAAGTCCTCCAGGAATAATCTTCCTAAGTAATCTGTTGATGTCTCTGTGTTAAACACACAGAGAGAAACATCCAAACCAGACATGAGTTCCAACCACACCCTAGAGTGAGGTTTGGGGTAAAGTGATTTCTGTAAGAAAACAGAATCTTCGAAGCCTATATTCACTACAACCAACATATCAAGAAAATTTATATTTGCTACCTAAAACATCAGAAATAGGAAAGCTATAAAGCCAGTAAGTATTCCATTATCAAGGCTAAAAAGGGAATAGAAAATAGAAACAATGTGAAGGGAATTTTTCAAATTTTTAGATACTCTGGATAATGATTTGCTGGATTAAAACAATTATACCTAGGATCATGTGAAAGCCTATTATTTCCTTTAGTGGACTGGGAAGAATCACTACTGCATGAGATTAAACAGAGTCACCGCCCCATGTTAGCTAACAAATGGGAAGAAAAGGGGGTAATTCTAAAAGGGAAGGGAGGGGGAAAATTTCTCCTCATCTAACATGGGATTACTTGATATAATTGTCATTAGATGAAAACAAGCAGGGAAAGGTGATGTCCACAAATACTGAGTAACCCTGAGAGTTACTGTACAGTTATACAAACTGCTCACTGCACAAAAGCTCGGCCAAGAGGGCAAAGCGAGCCTTCAACATGCTCCTTGGCTAAGTGGGCTTCCTGCCCTGGAGCAGACAGAAAGTGCCCTGAAAACAGAGCACTTTCTCTGTTTCACACAAAGCTCCAGTCCATCAGCCAAAAAGCTAAAACTTGTGTCCACTCCAAGAGAGACCTTTTGAAATGTGCAGAAAGCTCAATGTGGTCTTGAAGGAGTCTGTTCTATCCTTCAGTGTCCAAATCCAGCCTCCCAGCCCCACTGTTCCACCTGGTGAGCCATGAGGAGGGAACAAAACCATACAGCAGCCAGGCTTCCCTAGGGAATATTCTCACCTGCACCGTTCAGAACCCAAAGGGAACTTACATTTTATACATTAAATTTGATATTAAAGTCCATTATTTTATGATAATTTATGCTGAACTAAAGTAATCTTTTTATTACTAAAGAAAGTTGCTAATAAAATTGAGAATATAATTTATTCCCTAAAGGGGTAAGTATAACTTTGCTTTCATCATTTAATTGTCATAGCTACTCCTAATTCAGTATCACCGTATACTCTAAAGGTTTATAGAATCACATTTTATTAGGCATTGAAAGTATCAGATTTGTACATGAGGTAACAATTGCATTTCCTAGAAAACAGTCTATAATTAGCTTTAATCAGAGAAGCAAACAGCTGTTCTCTCTACCCCCAAATTAGTGAAATGTGGGTTGCTATGCTTTATATCACCATATATTTTCAAGTTTTCCACTTCAAAACAACAAACGAACAAAACAAACTATGCACAATAACACAACAAAATCTCTACCAAACAGCACACTTGCCAATGGTTCTTTATTTTGCAGGCTCTCACCTCACAATTAATATATACCTGCAAAATACTAGATGCTTCTGTAATCCTAGCATTTGGGGAGACCGAGCAGGGTGGAATGCTTGAGATCAGGAGCTCAAGACCAGGCTGAGCAACAGCAAGACCTTTTCTCTACTAAAAATAGAAAAATTAGCCAGGCATGGTAGCACCTGTAGTCCTAGGTACTCAGGAGGCTGAGACAGGAGCATCACTCGAGCCCAGGAGTTTGAGGTTGCTGTGAGCTATGATGCCAGGGTAACAGAGTGAGACTCTCTCTCAAAAAAAAAAAAAAAAAAAAAAAAATACTAGATGCTGGTTTAGGAAAGGTAATAAATCATAAGTTTAATTAAATAACTAAAGATATGTATGTAAAGTATAGGACTACTACTTTGTATGTCCATTTAATTAATTCAAGCTTTTCTTATTTCTATTTAAACACATAATAAGCAAGTGTTCTGTGGAATTCTCTCATTAGTAAACCTCCGGTTGTTTCCCAGAACTGGATGCCGTAGTAAAACAGATGAGGATGGGAAGGGTCTGCTTTTACCTCGAATAACATAGTTGTCCAGTGCATCTTCCATCCTCCTCAGTGCTTCAGTCCTATCACAGCCGTACGTGATCAGCTAAAAGCAAGCAGACATATGTCCATACGCCAAATGACAAGGTCCAGTAAAAACGAAAACATTTCCTAACAGATTTCCCAAAATATCTTTTCAAATTTCACAGTGGCTTAGTTTATAACACAAAATATGTCAATTAAGACTTTTTTGAGTATATAAATATTAGAATCAAACCATGTCAGGCTTTCACCTATATTTCATTACCTTTATAAGGAGTCATTTGACAAAAAAATAATGTAACAAAAACAAGCATAGAAAAAATTTAAAAGGAAATAAAACAAAACATAAGTCTGAGCATCATAGCTGAAAAAGGAGGATCCCTGGAGTTTAGGAATTCAAGACAAGAGCCAAGATACCATCTCTACAAAAATAAACTTTTTACATTAGCAGGCATGGTGGTGCACACCTGTAGCCCTAGCTACTCAGGAGGCTGAGGCAGGAGGCTCCCTTGAGTCCATGATTTGGAGGTTGCAGTGAGCTATGATGCTGCTGCTGCAGTCCAGGGCAAAAGAGTAAGACTTGGTCTCAAAAAAAGTGAATATTTGAGAGAAAATGTGAACATCTAAGATAATGATAGGATTAGATCTGGTTTAGTTTCCAATTTTGTGTGGTTTCCAAATTTGATACACTATGTAGCTTACACTTTCATAGCTAACAAAAACAGTTAAATTTTAAATATTAAAGTGGAGGGGGAGACTATCTTAAGAATTATTCATAGTTTTATACATCATATAGCCCAGAAACAAAAGACATTCTGGTAGAAAAACTGAAAGGTCTTTCCACCTTATATGATTTAGTGCCCATTTATATGTATCACATAAAACTTAGCAATAAAATGTGATTTGTTCACTAAAGATTTTTCTGGTGGTTATATTAGTCAATCAGTAGATTGTAATTGTTTTAGCATATTTTACTAGCTGTTCAAAGCAATTTGAAAATTAATGTGTGGGCCATTTTTATGAACAGAAATACATTAATCTAAAAATGGAATCCTATCTATTTGAAAACCAATCTATAATGTTTATGTATTTTAGTTTTTAAACTAAATGTTTCTTTAATAGAAAAAAAGACCTAAAATTTATTTTAATAATATTAGAGCAAACACTTAAGTAAAAAAGAAAGATAAAATGCTTTGTTTACTGCAACTAGATGAAAAAGTATAGTTGGGGAAAATTATCTTGAGAAATGGGACTTCTAAAGAAAACATTCCTAACAACACAGCTAACATTTCGGAGAACATGGGATTTTCTAAATAAAATCAACAGTTTTAACTACACCAGTATTTTACATTTTATACGGTCTTAAAGATTTTAAAGATCTAAAAGTTTAGGTAGAATTGTTAATTTATTTTGGAAGTCAAATTTCACAAAGACAGGTGGGCAAAACACATCTTTTACATGAAACTTAGCTTTAGTGCTGGCTTAAACTTGAAGAAAAAAGCTCAAAAGCAGGCTCAGCACCTGTAGCTCAGTGGCTCCAGCGCCGCCACATAACACCGGAGCTGGCAGGTCAAATCCAGCCCGGGGCTGCCAAACAATAATAACTGGGTACTGTGGCAGGCTGCCAAATAAAATAACTGGGTACTGTGGCAGGCGCCTGTAGTCCCAGCTACTTGGGAGGCTGACTCAAGAGACTCGCTTAAGCCCAAGAGTCTGACGTTGCTGTGAGCAGTGATGCCACAGCACTCTACCCAGGGCTACAGCTTGAGACTCTGTCTTAAAAAGGAAAAAAAGAAAAGGTCAAAAGTATCCTAACGAACACTGCCTATCACCCCCAAATTCTTGGTATTACCTGTCATCTCAGGCAATTTTCAGTAATGGCCAAAAAGGAACTTAATTCCTTCTCATTACAATGAGTTGAGCTGGCACTGTTGGTTAAAAGTTGATCATCATTGTCATTACATATGGTGGATATGTGTGTGTGCAGCTGTGATTTGACTGGGAAGGAAGGAACATTGCGAAGTAACACGATGTTGGATTTTCTCTCCCAAGAAAAAAACTTTGCTCTGCTTTCCCATCATTTGCATCGGTGCATAATCACTTGTTTAATTATATTATAATACATATGATTGAGATGAAGGCCCAATTTTAGCCTTTTTAAATATGTACACTGTGTGTTCAGAAGAAAACTGAAAGAATCCGTTAAGGAATTGGACTAACCTTTGAAATCATAGGATCATAATAAATGCTAATCTCACTTCCTGGCTGGATGCCACTGTCAACCCGGACCTAAGAGAAAGAAAGAAGAAAACGAGAGTAACTTGTGTTGTGCAGATTTTTTTTTTAATCACAGATTCAATTTACACAGAAAAAAATGCATAGAGCAATTTCAATCTCAAATAACATTTCAGATTTTGACAATCAGAAAAATAACCTAAAAGTACACAGACGAATGGTCTTTATATCTGTTAAGATGCAACATATGCTTTTTGTTCTGCCACTAAATGATGAAACCAGAAAACATAAAAACAAAAACATCCACTTTCTGCAGCACTGACTGCTCCAGGACACGTCTGTGGCTCTCGTATGGTGCGTTCCAGCTGCAGCAAAGCGAGGACCAGGGCCCTGCGGTCTCACTGGCCCTGGCCCCTCCCAGAGCACAGGTGAGGCCCTGGTCCAGCCCACTCCTCAGCTCCATAGGAATGCTGGCCTGGGCCTTTCATGTCTGTAACACTTTCCTTTTTTGCCTCACCCTCTCAACTGTAAAACACTGTTTTCTGTTACTGTTAGTCCCCCCGAGGCTTTAATGTTTACACAGCTTTTCCCATGGCTTTGCTTTGTAAGGACACACCCCTAATTAGAGTTCTGATTTTGAGATTTTCATGGGGGGAGAAATAGCACAAGTTCAAAATATTCTTTTGAAGAGCCTGATTGCTGTTAACCAGCCAGCAAGTTAGTTAGTACATCGCTGATTCTTGTTTTCATCTCCCAGTTTGATACCAGGAGTAAGGCACGGAGGTTAGCCATGTAAAACTTTTCAAATGAGCAGTTGCCAAGGACACAATATTTATTAAATTATCCTGTCCAAGTTTTGGAATCTGAAGTATTTAAAAGGTAATCAAAATAGTTAAGACTGTCAGGCATCTCCTAGGGGTCTTGAGGATAGAGGAGCTGAAATGAAGCTGCTAGAACAGCAGGACTCTGATGCCCAACAATCTGAAGGGTGGGAAGAAAGGGGAGACGCTCACGTAGCTCTCCACCTGTGGGAAGAAGCCTTCCTAATACACAGCAGCTCATCTGTCTGCAGCAAGGCAGAAAAAGGTCAACACAGTGGCTGTTAGGCCTTTAATATTTTAATTTAGGCAATTATCAAGGGACCACATGTAGAACCTCTTGTCTAGGATATCCACATGAGGGTCTGATGATGGCTTTATTATATTGTGACATCAGAAGATAGGCCATAGTTTCATTCTCATAAAAAAAAAAAAAAGAATTACACTACCATTATTTTCATTATCATGCTGTAAAAAGTCACAATATAACATACCTGGAAGGCTTTTATTTCTGTATTTAAAAGCACCCAAAAAATGGATATTTGTATTCATATTTATATACAAAAATGTTAATTTTAAATGGAAGTCATTCACTACTCTTACAAATTATCGTGGCTTTATATTTATTTAAAACATACTTCAGGATATAAATTAAGTTCTATGAAATGCACAGTATTGATTAAAAACTAGAAAAAAAATAATGGAGAAGCTTTAAACGTAATAAAACCACAATCTACCTTTCCCCCACATTTGAATAGCCCCAAAACAGCAACTGACAATCAGGTTACATACCAGAAAAGATACTGTGAGCTTTCTTAATTTAGTACCAAAAAGTTAAAGCGCTAATTTTACCAACCTTACATCTTCAAAACCATAGCATGCTTGCTAAAGCTATGTTTAGAGATTGGTACAAGTTCTAAGACTTTTGATATTAAAAATATTCTCTCATTTGCTACATAAATCGCTACAAAGTTAGTGAGGAACTGTGATGTTCAGGCTACTAGTAAGAAACATCGACGATAAGAATATTACCTTCTGTAGTTCTTAAAATCTCAGTTACCTTGAATAATACCATCCTAAAAGTTAAGTTACCTAAGGCTTCTAAATATAACTGTGTCTTTTTATTAACTAAAATTATGATGACAGAAGGTATGTCATTTTAATTTAAAAATCTACAGGGTAAAAATCAAGACATATCTATACATTTTACATATATATAATATATATGTATTTCATATATATAAAATCACCACATATCTTTGTATAAGCAAATCAACATTTCCAAGTTAAAATTGTCACAAAGCATGAAAACTCTGATCATTTACTGTTTATGCAGTCTTTTTCAAAAATAATCAGCTATATTTAAATTTTTAACAACAAATTAAAAATCAATTCATGTCCCCATTCCTCCATGAAAACAAAGGCTAAACATACTTGCATTAAAAGCTTTAGGAATAAAGTCGAATGTAGTTGGAACCAAATTCCTGAATAGAACAAAATTGTGCTCTGAAAACAAATTTACATACTGTGGTGATCAAGTATCATAAAGAAGAGCTTCATCTTTGTCATATAAATAAATTCCAGGCATAAAGAAGCTCATGGACAGTGTGAAGCATAAGTTAACTCTTAATTATGTATTCTTGTGACCAAAAAAGGTAAGAGCCAAAAATGATTTCCTAAGGTAAATTGATTGAGTTTTAATAAGGCGAGAAGGAAAAACAAATAATAAAAATCGCAACAAAACACCTAAGCACCTTTGTATGAGATTCTCAAACCACTGCTCAGAAATCTCCAGCATAATTAAAATTTGCCTCTTCAGTACCACAGTGGGCCCTGTGAAACTCAGGCCTCTCCTGCCCTTCATTCTCAATTCACCTCTCCCCTCAGCACAACTCCCAGCCCGCCATGTCTACCTGACAAGTGACAGCCCAATCTGATTAAATGCTTCCAAGGGAGGGGACTCGTGGGCCTCCATGACAGGCCAAAAGTGATCACCATGGAGATACATAATTACAGCTGTCAACCCATCTACTGTCCTGCTGACACCAATTTGATCGCTCCCAGCAATAATGATAGACAAAGCTTAGTGTGCACTCTCCTGCACCCAATCACTTCATCTATTCCTTGGTCCATTTAGCTGACATGCAACATTCACACAAGCAAATAACAGCAGTAAGCAGAACATTTAAGGCATTTTAATTGTTTTTTCTTTCTATGGATGGCTCACAACTGCAAATGTTATTACATAAAACTCCTGCTGCAGCATTAATTGAAGAAAGATTTGGTGGGACAAAGACTGTAGGGGGTATAGTTTGTCCATTATCACTTGTACTTTCAACAGGTCTCACGTTTGAAAATTGCAAATTGCAAAAACTTGTGAGGGCAAAATGTTTGACATCCTGTTAGCTATTACAACATGGTGAAAACTTCTAGCAACTAGAGTAATCATTACAAATTCTTATTTAATATTTTTTTCTTTGATTAAAAAAGTGTTTAGATATGTCCCTATGATACTTCTTTTCTCATCTGCTATTTAATGTCACATAATGCCTGTTAAATCTTTACAATTTTTTTTTCTGCCTTTGGGCTTTGAACACAGCATGGAGTCTCCAAGCCTAGAAAGGGTCAAGTCCCTTTGGAAAGCACATGGGTAAAAACAATTTAAAAAGTGAAATAAATCATATATCCAATAACATCTTCAAATTTAGAATTCTTCCTGTAATCTTTCACCATCTTCGTGTCAGTAATCAAACTGAATAATCATATTCACAGATGGTACAGCCTTGTCACCCACTAGCTAACATAATGTCACAGAGATAAGCACTTATTACCTTGATTAAGAGAAAGGGTATGTCCTTGTTATTTTTATCCAACAAAACTATTTAAAGAACAGCTACTGAATACAAAGGAACTATGCAATGAAGTGGACAGTGATTACTTTTTTAGCCAGTAATATGGAATTCGTAAAGTCTGAGACACTTGGTCGAAATGGACTAAGGAAAACAAAGTGCACCTCATTCTATTAACAAGCTCATCTTGTGCTTGTATTCCTCGACATGGTCGGGGCAGCTAGATTAGATTAACGAAAAGATTAAAGTGTGACACACAAAAGTCATTTCCCATTCTTAAGATTCATGATCATGTTGATTAGAGTTTTTGAAAGAATTGGGAAAATTGTAAACTCCCATTAATATCAGCAGACATTTCTTCTAGACGCTTCTTGTCAAGTGAATTCTGACATTCCTGAACACTATAAAATGCCATTAAAAATTATTTTAAATACAAAACTGTGCAATTCCCCATGAATTTTACTCGTCCTTCAATTTACACCCTTCGGTGTCAACATACTTCAACATAAAAGCATAACATAAATCAAGAGTTTACCCCTCAGTTGGTATCACAGCTTAATGACTTACACCAGGTAGATGTAATGGTTCTTGGTACTGAGACAGTCTCCCAATAGACGGTAAACCAAAAGACTTGTAGGGGTCCTGAAAGTTCAAAGGAAAGGAAGCACAGTCTTTGAAATATAAATCAGCGCAAGTAAGGTTAAATATTTATACAATGAAAAAAGCATTTATAGATCTATTTCCAACATAAGGCATTTACCAAATCAGAAATTTCGGAATATTATTGTCTTATACTCTAGAAGTGTACTTAAAAATCAAACAGAACTGTAAGCAGAATTTAGCCTGACCTTGATCATACTTTATTGAAATTGGTAAAATTCCAACTTTTTATACAGCTTCTTAGAATGCCTTGCACAAAAATAAAATAACCTAGACCCTACATCAAAACATAACTCAAGTTCAGAACAACAAAAGTGGGACACCAAAGATATTTTTCTTACTTCTCAAGACAGCTCACATATGGTAAAACCTGAGAATTTGTGTTCTTCAAATAAAGACCTGTAAAGAAACTTTGCATGTGCTGCTTACTAGATATGCACTTCAGAGTAAATATCTTAGATCATCAGACTAGTGTGCTCAGTGTCATAATAAGAAAGGAATACCACTTAAAATATAATGAAAAACAAGAGCGATACAACCACGCCAAAACAGGTATGCAAGCTCCTTAAAAAAGATCTAGCACTGTCAGTATTTATAAAAATAGATACTGATTTTTTTTTGACAGATTATCTTTGATGGCTGAAAGTAAAAGACAGTATAAATGTTACCTTGCATTTTTTGTTTTAATCATTTGAAAAAAGCATTTTTAGATACTGACCTGATTTATAACATAAGAGTACTGATCTGAGAGTTTATGAGTAAAGTCCATAATAAAAGTTATGAATTGATCACATATTTTACCAAAATATTTATGATTTACAATTCGTTTCTTCTATATAATCATAAAGGACAATTTTTTTTAACTGTTGGGAAAAAGTTTAAATAAATATCAAATCAACAGCTAACATGTACCCAACATAGGTGCTTAAAAACACCCACAGAAATAAATGCTACTTCTTGCTAATGTAGTTTGAAAAGAAAAAGTAAACAAAACAAAAACCGTGGTCTGTTCAAGCTCGAGAATATTTAACTAATGCTTTGTTGCCTCATAACAGGTTGATAGCTATTTCCCCACCCAGAAATATAAGAGAATTAATTAAACCCAGTTCTTTAAAACTATTTCAAATTATATCAAAATTACCTTGGGTATGTTCTGGTTTAATCACAGATTATATAATGAAATACTCGACACAAGTTATAAACCCCTAACTTTCCCTCATTGTCTAGCTACCCCAGGTCTCAGGACTCTGGACACAGCCACCATCCTTCCTCCCACCATCCTTCACTTTACCTCCGCGTAAACCCGACATTCGACTGCCCAGCCGTTGATGGGAATATCAGCTTGTTTGTGCCTGAGAGGGTAACCCTTAGCAACACGGATCATTTCTTGGACTAAGTCCAGGCCCGTAATGCATTCTGTGACAGGATGCTCAACCTGCAAGGCCAAGACCTGCCAGTCAGTAGGTGTAGGACAAAGTAACACAAATAAACAAGAACAATTTCAAAAAGTTTTGAGGAAAAAATGAGGTTACTTTTACTTAACAGTTAGTTATACTTGACTGAAAAACATTCTAGCTAGGAGAACAAAACCAAAGAATAAACAATATAGTACACGGATCATAAATATTTTTAAACTGTTTTAAAATTTTGGTTTATTTGTGGTCTAACCATGTTTAACAATTTTGATTCTGGAATTAATCCTTAACTGAAAACCATGTTTATTTCTCTGCAATCCTCCACATAGCTCATAATTAACCCTGTCTGCTACACTTAACATGGCATCTAGAGGAGGGCAGCTTCTGATTTTCCAAAGCACTGGTCTACCCTGTCTCACCCACTTGCATGCTTTCACTAACCTGTCCTGACAAGCAGCCAGATTAGCGTAATCTTGCATCAATGCAGTGTAGCAGAAAGGAGCAGATGGATCCTTCAGGTTGCTTTCCCTCCAGACTGGCTTGGGGAGTGCTTAGCATGCACAATAGCAAAACTGAACTGGTGAGATCACGCTGCCCTCTCAGCAAACTGCTGATAACCACTTTGGCTGATGCTGTCAAGGGAATACCTGGCCTTCCACACTAACACACGGGATACATGTGCACAAAACCGCTCACTGGCATATAGGTACACAGTCAGGGATGTGTGCCATTATAAACTTGATCACTCATTTATAAATCCCCAAACTTGAGTTAAAATAACGCTACTTAAGACACTGGAAAAAAGCAGATATCTTTCATCTAAAATCTTAAGTTTTAAAAATTTTTTTTAAAAACTTTGGCCACATCTGCTGCTTTGATAGTTCTTTTCTTTGTAAAAATTAAGTATGTTCTAAATGCACTTCACAATAGTTTCTTGACCATGACATGTCATATTTCATACACTCTGACACAGGAAAAGGTCAGTGAACAAACGAATTATCTTCCCATCCTCAACTACACTAATTGAAGGACAGGACTTAGTCATTATAATAATCTTGAAGCTTATCATAAGCAGACAATGCCATGGTCTTAAAAAAAAGCTTTGTAAAAATAAACAGATGGCATCCATAATTAGCTCTGTGTGTGTTATGAGTTTGTTTACAGTTTCGACAACATTTTAAGACACTTTGACATAATTTTAATGACAAATCATCATTAAAATAAGCATTTACCCTTTGTAAAATAAATGTGACACTAAATAAAGATCTTATTAGATAGTTTAAAATACATATTTTGGATAATAAATTATGATCTTCCAAGAATAAAACTCATCTATATGGTAAGTATAATACTATAAAACCCCTCTCATATTGCTAGAAGCTGATTTCATATGAGAAAGCATTTTAGCACTCTATTCAAGAGGTGAGCCTACTATGTACCACCTGCTTTATACCAACACACCCACTAGGTGAGAAGACAGTTTTAAAAGCTAAGTGAACAATTCAGTTTCCTCTTTCCACATATGACCACTGTCCAGGTAAGGTAAGTATATATTATGTACAAGGCAAATAAATACATATTGAATGAATGAATAGCAAACCCAGAGTCACACCTATATTAAGTGGTAGAGAAGGGATTGGGATTTATGTCACTCCAGAGATGACATCATCTTCCTGTTCTTCCTTATGGAAAAATACACATGAAAGCATGCAGTAAACAGGAAGGGCTATACAATTATGCACAGTTGTCTTTTCTAAAACATATTACTGTGAAGGCTTAAAAATCCAAATTCATGGCTCGGCACCTATTACTCAACCGGCTAAGGCGCCAGCCACGTACACCTAAGGTGGCGGTTTCGAATCCCCAGCCTGAACCCGCCAAAACAACAATGACGGCTGCAACCAAAAAATAGCCAGGCGTTGTGGCGGGCGCCTGTGATCCCAGCTACTTGGGAGGCTGAGGCAGGAGTCTTGCTTGGGCCCAGAAGTTGGAGGTTGCTGTGAGCTGTAATGCCACGGCACTCTACCCAGGGGGACAGTTTGAGGCTCTGTCTCAAAAAAAAAAAAAAAAAAAAAATCCAAATTCATTGTGAGGCTCTTTAACCTTTAAAGGTGTCTCTGTAAGTAGGTAGAAAAATAAGTACTTTAGACCCACTGGGAATGGGATCAAAAAATGAACCCACTTTGTTCTAAACTTACAGCTATATAACAGAAACATACCAATTTACAATCTAAATTAGTGAGCTACAAGTAATTAAAAACAAAAGTAAGATAATTTAGATAATTATTTAAAGGTAAAATGATGACTAACAGAACTTTTGTTGTTGTTGTTGTTTTGTTTCTTTTTTGAGACAGAGCCTCAAGCTATCCCCCTGGGTAGAGTGCTGTGGCATCACAGCTCACAGCAACCTCCAACTCCCGGGCTCAAGTGAGTCTCCTGCCTCAGCCTCCCAAGTAGCTAGGACCACAGGCTTAGCTATTTTTTGGTTGCAACTGTCATTGTTGTTTGGCAGGCCCAGGCTGGATTCGAACCCGCTACCTTAGGTGTATGTGGCTGGAGCCTTAGCCATTTGAGCCACAGGTGCCAAGCCAACAAGCAGAACTTTTAAAAAATATACACTTATTGACAAGTATTGTCAAAGCCCACAAAATAGTCTAAATTGTTTGAATTTATCAGGCAAAAGATACATCTTTCAAGTAACACTTATTTGAAAAAAATCTTTCTAAATTCACAGAATTCCTAAGCTAATCCATAGGACATATGAAACATTTCCTTTAGGCCCTGTATTATTTTTTTTTTTTTTTTTTAGAATCTTATAAGCATAACATTGCCTAAATAATCACATTATCTCCCCCACTCCAAAAAACATTGCAATGATTTCCCCTACAAGTTAAACACAATCCTTAGAAGGTCAGAACAGAGATATACAGAGGAACAAAATGGCTGCCAGGCCAAAATATAATTCAAGAGGAAGAGAGGGAAGTGAAGATGGTTAACTAGATTAAAAGGTTATAAAAAGAAAATTGGAGTCAAAAATTGGTGTCTGGTAAACCAAGTTCACCTTATTGCGCTTAGAAGAAAAATCTAACTATAGAAGTGTGATGCTAATCTATTCTGAGGACTATGCGGGGGAGGGATGTACACTTCTATTTGAGAAACACTGTATTAATTTAAGTTAAACAAGTTTTGTTCGTTCGTTTGTTTGTTTTTTAAGAAAGACCCCTCAGTCACTAACATGTCCACAAGCTTTGCGATTTCCAAGAGGCCCTTGTGCAGTGCTTCCACTTCTTTTGCAGAGAATATCTTACTCGATGAGTTGGGCAGTCCGTGGGGAACACGTTTTTGGAAACAATGCCTTATAAAATGGAATTTCCTTATTGTAACTCCTCCTCACTAGGCAAATTTTTGAGAACCTGGCTTCATATGTTTTTCCTACCCAACAGAAATGTGCTTGTTCCAAGAAACACATGAATCAGGGATCCACCAGATAGTGTACCTTGCATTGTAGATGAACACATTAGCATTCAAATACATAAATCTTGCCCATGAGAAAGCCCTAACAACAACAAAAATTCACACACATAAAGAAGCAGTAGGCCCAACCAAGTTGTAATTTCTGAATTCTCCATGACAAATTTCCGATTGGGATATACTGGCCAAGGTAGTGCCACACTGCAGGGTCCATTACTAGTTGACACATCCATTTCTATTGGTAATATCCTTAGCTCACTATAAATTTTTTTGTTCAAGCAGGTACAAAAATCTATAATCAACGAATGCCAAGTTTTTTATAGATCTATTTGCTACTTTTAGTTTTGTCTTCCAAGTCACCATCAAGCTGTCACTATTATCACTGCGTCCAGACCTTCTACTACTCCCTCTTATTCATCTGTTGCTTCAAATTTATCTCCCCAATAACTGAGCTTGTCAAATGCAACTGTGAGGTAAAACAGATTTGTCTTCATCTATGAGTGCTTAACTTAGCAAATTTCAGTAGAAATAAACCTAGCCAGCTCTTTCTTCCACTGTGTAGTCATTATTTCCTTCATGATTCTAAAAATTATAGTCATAAATTCTGACACTGCCATTGTCATCTATAGCTTATCTCATTAAATACAAACTAGGAAGTATGCTAAAACTAGTATGGGATGGGATGTTTACAGAGTCTCAAAGTATCTCCCTATAGAACACATTATCAGCGGCTCGGCACCTGTGGCTCAAGAGGCTAAAGCACCAGCCACATACACCTGAGCTGGCGGGTTCAAATCCAGCCCTGGCCCGCCAAACAACAATTACAGCTGCAACCAAAAAATAGCTGGGCATTGTGGAGGGCACCTGTTGTCCCAGCTAGTTGGGAGGTAGAGGCAAGAGACTCACTTGAGCTCAGGAGTTGGAGGTTGCTGTGAGCTGTGATGCCACAGCACTCTACTCAGGGCAAAACTTGAGGCTCTGAATCAAAAAAAAAACAAAAATTAAATTAAATTTTAAAAGAACACGTTATCAGTGACAAAGGGAAAAATAGTAAGTCTATGGTGGAGAAATGCCAGAGACAGCATCTTAACCAAGCCAACGTTAGTCACCAGAAACAGGACAAACAGACATCACTCCTCCCATGCAGAGCTTAGTGTTCCTGACCAAAATGCAAAGACTAAATCTAGTCAGGAGAAAACAGACCCAAAGCAAGGGACATTCTATACAATGAATGGCGTGTGCTCATCAAGAATGTCGAGACTACAACTGACCAAAAAAAAAAAAAAAGATAATAATAATTAAAAAGGCCAAAGCATTGTCCCAGAGTGAAAGAAAATAAAGAGATGTCATAACTAACGTAATTTAAGACTCTGAACCAGAATTTTTTCTTTCCTATAAAAGGCATCGGTGAGACAATTTTTACAAAGACAAAAATTTGTATCCTGATTTTGATAGTGGTATTGCGGTTATGTAAAAGAATTTCCTTATTTTTAGGAAATATAGACATACTCAGAGTAAAGGGGCACCAGCTGTGCAACTTACTCTGAAACATTTCAGGTAAAGAAAATACAGATACAGATACAGGCAGAAATGTGGAGGAAATGTGGTAAATGTTAGTGACGAGAATTCAGACATTCCTTGTAATATTTCCACGACTTTGCTATAAGTCTGAAATCATTTCAAAATAAAAGTTAATAAAAATAAAAGTAATGTCACTACAAAGACTTGTTTTTCATATTATAAAACATTATTTAAAAAGAGATATCTGATTTGATCAACATTCTTTTCTCTTCAGTCAGAATCCTCCCACTGTGTTAAATAGTTATCCAACAGTAGATAATTTGTTCAATATGTTTTCTCTGACCTAAACTTTTAAATATTTCACTGTGATATTTATCTAATAATTCCTAAAACTTTAAGAATAGGTAACTAAATAACAGGCAAATTTTCCTCAAGGGCAGGGAGATTTAGGCAAATTTTAATTATATACCTGAGTTAACTTTAAATGAAAATTAATTTAGACTGAGAGAAGTCTAAAAGAAGAAAAAGTCATGAAGAAAAAGTAAGATGCAACACATGTTAACTTGGCCACCATGGCAAGGAGGCCAATGAGAAGTATTTGAAATTCCTTGAACAGAGAGATGTTTGGGGCCGTAACTGTTGGGCAGCTAATGAGTGGTGTCAAAGCAGAAGCTGTCCCCAAGAGTACAAAACCCACCATCCACAGTGAGAGCTGACTGACATCAGCATGGCACTCTCCAATTAAATCTCCCCATGCGTACAAACCTGTGCAACATTCCAGCGTCAGTAAGAAAAGGCATGTGAGATGCCCACAGAGGTATATGGTGAGAGATGAGTAAGAATTTTTAATATCCAAATAATGTTATTTTAAATTAACATAATTTTAAGTAACATCTTTTTTTTTTTTTTTAAGACAGAGCCTCAAGCTGTCCCCCTGGGTAGAGTACCGTGGCATCACAGCTCACAGCAACCTCTAACTCTTGGGCTCAAGTGAGTCTCTTGCCTCTGCCTCCCAAGTAGCTAGGACCACAGGCACCCGCCACAAAGCCCGGCTGTTTTTTGGTTGCAGTGGTCATTGTTGTTTGGCGGGCCCAGGCTGGATTCGAACCTGCCACCTTAGGTGTATGTGGCTGGCGCCTTAGCCACTTGAGCCACAGGCGCCGAGCCTAAGTAACATCTTCATGAAGTACATCAAGTCTAAACTGGCTTGTGAAAGCTATCTTTTATAAGCAGAATTTGTCGGACTCAACTCAGCAAAGCAGTTTAGGTGTTGATTACCTGTTGAAATATGAGGAAACTGTCCTGTTACATTAAATTTCATTTCATAATGGGGTTTGGCATACTAGGCCTCTGTCCTTTTAGTTTGTTATTCCACCCTGAAAGGACAGCTGATGCCATTATTTTGGTTTTGCTCTTTCCATTCAGAGAAATTCTTTGTCCAGAATAGAATCTAACATGTACCTATCAAAATTCTGAAGCTCTACCTCCTGAGAATATAGGATTTCAAAATAAAGATCTAAAGTTATTAGATTTTGATCCAGAGGACTCAAAGATAAAAAGCATGTTGGGAAACAGTCCCCATCACAGCATTCTCATAAACTCATCTTTAAAATCATGGCTATATTTAAGAATGGTCATGAAAATAGAACAGATTCTATTACAGAGCTCCCCTGTTGGCCCCAACAAGAATAGCCAGAGGAAGAAAGGATAAGGGAATACTTACAGGCGAACTTGTGGACTTTCCCAAATTTATATGTTGAAGTCCTAACCCCCAGTACATCAGAATGTGACTCTATTTGGATACAAGGTCTTTAAAGAGGTCATCAAGTTAAAATGAGATCATTAGGGTGGGTCCTAATTCAATATGAGTAATGTCCTTTTATAGAAAGGGAAGATTAGAATGCAGATAACCCACAAGACAGAAGATAAGTCATGTGAAGATTCCCAGCACTCTGGAAGGACAAGGTGGGCGGACGGCTTGAACTCAGGAATTTGAGACTAGCCTAAGCAAAAGTGAGACCCCGTCTCTAAAAAAAAAAAAAAAAAAGACAGGTGTTGTAGTCAGTGCCTCTAGTCTCAGTTACTTGGGAGGCTGAGACAAAAGGATCACTTGAGCCCAAGAGTTTGAGGTTGCTATGAGCTATTATGATACCACAACACTCTATTGGGGGCAAAAAAAGTGAGATTCTGCCACAAAAAAAAAAAAAAAGTCCCATGAAGACATAGGGAGAAGATGGCCCTCTGCAAGCCAACCAGAGAAGCCTACAAAAATACCAACCCTACTCGGCCATCTTGGTATTAGCCTTCCAGCCTCCAGAACTGTGAGAAAATAAATTTTGTTCTGCTGTTTAAGCCACCCAGTCTGCAGTTCTTTGTTATGGCAACCCTAGGACACTAATAAAGATTAATTTAAAAATTAAAAGGTGGCTAGAAGAGTCCAGAACAGTAAAATAGTTTATAGTACGTTTTAAAACAAAACGCTAATTGAGATAACCCCAATTGTAAGTGCTGGACAAGCTCCCCTATGAATATCTTTATACCAAAAACGTCTTTCCCTCAGCTTTCTAATAAGACTCAATAAACAATAACGGAAGGCATGAGGTGCCCTGCTTGCTGTCCGCAGTTCCCCCGGAAGACTAAGTGCAAACATCTCTAGACAGTTTGAGAACAGTGGCCTCTGTAACTTTAAATCACAAAGGTCTTTTGCCCAGATCCAAAATTTCCCATTAGAAAAATGAAAGTTTACAAATTAGTTACAAACGCAATTCCCAGTAACTTCTCTTCACTCCTTTGATCAAATATTCCAATTCCATAAAAGCCCAAAATCTTTTAGTATAAAATATCCACAAATATTTTTTAAATTGAAAATTGCTCTGATAGGCTAACTGTCCATCAATGAATAAATGTATAAATAAAATATGGTATATATACACAATGGAATATTATTCCATCTTAAAAAAGATGAAATCGGCTCGGCACCTATAGCTCAACGGGCTAAGGCGCCAGCCACGTACACCTAAGGTGGCGGGTTCGAATCCCCAGCCCGGACCCGCTAAACAACAATGATGGCTGCAACCAAAAAATAGCCAGGTGTTGTGGCGGGCGCCTATGGTCCCAGCTACTTGGGAGGCGGAAGCAGGAGACTCGCTTGAGCCCAGAAGTTGGAGGTTGCTGTGAGCTGTAATGCCACGGCACTCTGCCCAGGGGGACAGCTTGAGGCTCTGTCTCAAAAAAAAAAAAAAAAAAAAAGATGAAATCCTGTCATTTGCCACATCAAGCATGAAACTGAAGGACATTATGCTAAGTGAAATAAACCGGAGGAAGAAAGATAAATACTGCATGTTCCCACTCATATGTGGGACCTAAAAAAATAACTGACCTCATGGAGACAGAGAGCAGAATGATGGTTACCAAGGCTGGAGCTGGGAAGGATAGCTAGGAGGTGTGGGGGGTGTTAAAAGGGAATGGTTAAGGGTACAAAATACAGTTACAAGGAATAAGGCCTAGTGCTCAGTAGCATAGCAGGGAAACAACAGTTGACAGTAATTCACTGTACATTACAAAGTAACTGAGAGAGTGGGATCAGAATGTGAGCGACACAAATGATAAATGATTGAATACTCCAATACCCTAATTTGCTCATTATACCTCATGCACTTATATTAAATAATCATTATGTATCCATAAATACATGTGACTATTATATACCCATAAGTCAAAATAAACAAATTTTATTTATTTATTATTTATTTATATATATTTTTGGAGATAGGGTCTTACTATGTTGCCCTCGGTAGAGTGCCATGGCCTCACAACTCACAGCAACCTCAAACTCTTGGGCTTAAGTGATTCTCTTGTCTCAGCCTCCCAAATAGCTGGGACTACAGGCACCCACCACAATGCCCACCTATATTTTTGTTATTGTTGTCACTGTTGTTTAGCAGACCATGGCCGGGTTCGAACCCACCAGCTCAGATGTATTTGGCAGGCACCCTAACCACTGGGACATGGGTGCTGAGCCAATAAAAAAAAAAAATTTAAATAAAAACATAAATAAAACTGTACTGAAATTAGAATATTTGCTCAATTATAGTCAATTGTTACCAAGCAAACTTTGGGTTGCAAAAATTCTTTTTTCGTCTTTTGAGACAGAGTTTCAAGCTGTTACCCTCAGTAGAGTGCCATGGCGTCACAGCTCACAGTAACCTCAGACTCTTGGGTTTACATGATTCTTTTGCCTCAGCCTCCCAAGTAGCTAGGACTACAGGCGCCCACCACAACACCTGGCTATTTTTTGGTTGCAGTTGTCATTGTTGTTTGGCAGGCCTGGGCTAAATTCGAACCTGCCAGCTCAGGTGTATGTAGCTGGTGCCCTAGCTACTTGAACTATATGCACTGAGCCACAAAAATTCTTGAATTTGTTGTTTTTACGAGATTGGGATCTTGCTCTGTCATCTAGGCTAGAGTGCAGCGGTGCAATCATAGCTCACTGCAGCCTCAAACTCTTGGGCTCAAGTGCTACTGCCTCAGCCTCCCAAGTAACTAGGACTATAGGGACATGCCACTTCACCCACCATGTTCTTTTTTTTTTTTTTTTTTTTTTTTTTTGAAAGATTGTCAGGTTTGAACCCTAGGTAGAGTGCTGTGGCATCATACCTCACAGGAACCTCCAATTCAGACTCAAGTGATCCTCTTGCCTCAATTTTTCTATTTTTAGTAGAGACAGGGCCTTGCTTTTGCTCAAGCTGGTCTCGAACTTGTGAGCTCA
>CAUYQS010114308.1:0-63685 GCA_963574585.1 Otolemur crassicaudatus
TTTGAGACAGAGCCTCAAGCTATCCCCCTGGGCAGAGTGCCATGGCACCACAGCTCACAGCCATCTCCAACTCCTGGGCTCAAGCGAGTCTCCTGCCTCAGCCTCCCAAGTAGCTGGGACCACAGGCGCCCGCCACAATGCCTGGATATTTTTTATTTTTGGTTGCAGCCGTCATTGTTGTTTGGCGGCCTGGGCTGGATTCGAACCCGCCACCTTACGTGTATGTGGCTGGCGCCTTAGCCACAAGTGCCAAGCCCAGAAGTTCTTTAGATAACTATTTTATTTAAATAATGCAAATGGTTATACTATACATAAGAAAACAGATAGTTTTGATTCCTTATATTAAGTTCCCAAATCAAAACTATCAAGAAAAATAAAAGGTGGCATGGTGCCCATAGCACAGTGGCTATGGCGCCAATTTTTGAACCAAAGTTGGGGGTTCAAACCCAGCCCAGGCCCACTAACTAGAAATGACAAATAAAACCAAAAATAGTGGGTAGCACCTATGGCTCAGTGAGTAGTGCGCTGGCCCATATACCAAGGATGGCAGATAACAAAAAATAGCCGAGCATTGTAGGAAGCATCTGTAGTCCCAGCAACTCCGGAGGCTGAGGCAAGAGAATCCCCTAAGCCCAGGAGTTGGAGGTTGCTGTGAGCTGTGTGATGCTGTCATGGCATTCTACTAAGGGCAATAAAGTGAAACTCTGTCTCTTAAGAAAAAAAAAAAAAAATAGCCGGGCATTGTGGCAGGCACCTGTAGTCCCAGCTACTTGGAGGCTGAGGACAGGGAATCATTTCTTAAGCCCAAGAGTTTGAGGTTGCTGTTAGCTGTGATGCCACAGCACTCTACCAAGGGCATCATAGTGAAACTATGTCTCAAAAAAAAAAAAAAGAAAAGAAAAGAAAAGAAAAATAAAAGGTATACATCTTTTAAAGGAAGAATAAAGACTGTCCTTTACTAATATAGATGTAATTATGTAGAAAATTTTAAGGAAACAGGCGATGCCTGTGGCTCAGTGGGTAGGGCGCCAGCACCATATACTTAGAGTGGCGGGTTCGAACCCAGCCCTGGCCAAATTGCAACAAAAAAATAGCCGGGTGTTGTAGTGGGCGCCTATGAGGGGAGGCTAAGGCAAGAGAATTTTCTAAGCCCAGGAGTTGGAGGTTGCTGTGTGCCACAGCACTCTACCGAGGGCAATAAAGTGAAACTCTGCCTCTACCAAAAAAAAAAAAAGAAAAAAAGAAAATTTTAAGGAACCTACCAAAAAGGTACTAAAATTGGCTGGACATGGTGGCTCTTGCCTATAATACGAGCAGTCTGGGAAGCTGCAGCAGGCAGACTACTCGAGCTCAGGAGTTTGAGACCAGCCTAAGCTAGAGCAAGACCCGGTCTCTTAAAAAAGAAAAAAAAAAAGCCAGGCTTTGTGGTGGGCACCTGTAACCCCAGCTACTCTGGAGGCTGAGGCAAGAGAATTGATTGAGCCTAAAAAGCTGAGGTTGCTGTGAGCCATGACACCATGACACTCTGACAGGGGCGACAGAGTGAGATTATCTCAAAAAAAAAAAAAAAAAAAAGAGAGAGATGGCCCAGTACCCAAAGCACAGTGGTTATGGTGCCAGACACATACACCCAGGATGGCAGATCTGAACCCAGCCCAGGCCAGCTAAACAACAATGACAACTGTAACGACAACAACAAAAATAGCCGGGCATTGTGGTGGGCACCTGTAGTCCGAGCTACTTGGAAGGCTGAGGCAAGAGAATTGCTTAAATCCAAGAGTTGGAGGTTGCGGTGAGCTATGACGCTATGGCATTCTACTGAGGGTGACATGGTGAGACTCTGTCTCCAAAAAAAGTACTAAAATTAAATAGTTGAGCAAAGTCACAAGATAGAAAGGGAATAGAAAAGTCAATTATTGTTCTGTTTGTAATAGAAATGAACAGTTTTAACTAAAAAAGGTACTTAAATGGCATATAAAATAAAATACTAAAGAATAAATATGTGTATAATAAAGTAAATATAAGAGTGATAGGCTTGGAAAAAGGGAAGCGTGAGAGAACTCAAAGATCTAAATAGAATAAATGAAGAGATATCAGTTTCATTCATTAAAAGTCTCAATATTGTTAAAATGTCCATACTTTCCAAGCTGAGCTATAACTACATATTCAACACAATCCCCATGAAACTCTAAGAAGGCTTTTCTGAGTCCAAACTGGAAAACCCTAAGTAATCTCCAAGGTAAAGAGGGATAGAAAAGTCAGAAGAAAATTAGAAATTAATGGTGCTAAGAAAGTCAAAAAATTAATGGGATAAAAGAATCTATTTAGTGGCTTACTGAAATTGCTATCTTCAACCTCTCTCTAAAGCAGAGGTTCTCAACCTTCCTAATTGCAGCGGCCCTTTAATACAATTACTGTGGGTCGTGACCCACAGGTTGAGAACTGCTGCTCTAAAGGAAGGCCTCACTATTCTCTAGGACCACAGTTCTAAACTAGGGGCAATATGTATATTATACCGCTGTGGACATACCTGGCAACTTCTGGAGATAGCGAGAAGATGCTAATAACATCCAGTGAGTAAAGGCCATGGAACTGTTAAAAATCCTACAATGCACATAAAAGCCCCCCAACAAAAATACTGTCTGACCCAAATGTCAACAGTGCAATTGAAAAACCTTGCTTTAGAGCCTAATTTGCTGGCATACACTGTGATATAAACTTTGTATAACAGTAGTTTTCTAAATGTTCACTTGCCTCAGGGAAGTCGGATCCTTGGTCTCCAACTGCTGCTCTAAGCTTTCATCAAGTGGTAGAGAGCTTCTCAAAACTCAAACCAGCAAATGCTCTGACTCATTAATTCCCATGAAAACCAAGGCTAATTCTAGATTTCTCCTGGATATTAAGTGACCTCGTGTAGTTCTAGAAGAAATTACTTTTAACAAGACCAACATGGTAATAAAAAAAGAGAAATGGAGCTATCTCACTAGGGTTCATGGAACCAGATCTGGACAGAGAAGCTGCTGTATAAATAGTCTGGGTGGATAAGATATAACAGACAGCTTCCTTGACAAGGTATAGCATAAGGTTTTCAGTATAAAACAATTAACTATAGGGGCAATCTCTTGCTTCTCATTACAGGTAGGGATTTAAGGGGGGGCATGCTCCATCAAACTTTTTTCCAATAAAGTTGTTTATAAATATTTTTGTTCATTTTCTTTTAGCAAAGGAAAAGTAAGGAATTTCACAAAGACTTTATAGAATAAAGAACTCTTTGAGATGTAAAATCCAAATAAAGAGGTAGCATCCAGAAAAGCATAAAGCTGACAAATAATAAATGTCTATAGCACCTGGGGCCTGATACAATACATTATGCAAGAAGGGCAAGTTAGATCATGGATCCTCAAGCTTTTTAAACAGGGGGCCAGTTCACTGTCCCTCAGACCACTGGAGGGTGGTCCTGAGGGCCCTGGAACGAGTCGGCTGCTAAGCAGGACAGGTAGCTGCGGCAAAAACACCCAGCAGGCCGGATAAATGTCCTAGGTGGGTCACATGTGGCCCACGAGCCATAGTTTGAGGACACCTGAGTTGGACATTTTCAAACAACATAGTGATAGTCTGGTCAGAAAGGAAGCTGAGGAGAGAGGTGATATATACAGAAAAGGTTTTAGTACTGTAGTATTATTTCATACTACTACAAAATATTACATTTCTCCTGCCATAACCTAAGTTCAGATCTTCATTACTTAACCTGGATTCCTACAAATTGCCTTTCTATCCTTAAATTCATCCCACCTCATGTTGCTAGAGTGAATTATGTTTCCTGCCTAAAACTATTTCATTATGCATCTTTATCTTACAGAATTAAAGTCAAACACAATCAGGACTCTACCTAGTTATTCTACCCTAAGACCTATTTATTTTCCAAGAATATCCACCCCCATAACATTATTGCTAGGTATTGTACGTACATTATTCTGTACTAAAAACATCATGTATTAGAATCAGGACAGCCATGCCATTCCCAGGAAGGAGTCCATTATATCTTATCTAGACTGTTTGTGCAGCAACTCTTCTGTATAGCTCTTAGAGGCTGGGCATATCCCCAACCATGAAGTTGGGAATGCGGCAGTTTTGTGTTTTATAATCGCTGTCACTCACTCAACTATAAACTCCTTAATGGTAGAAATCGTGTCTTAGCCATCTTAATGTGTAGTATCTATCACAGTGCCTGAGACATTATCACCAATAACACTTGCTGAACATAACCACAGGAAACAGAAAACCAGGAAAGGAGTCTGACTTTATTATGGATGTCAAATGTAAAGGCATGAGAAGTATATTCATATAACAACAAAATCTTTGATGCTGCTCAATGATTATATTCTAATGCTATTATTTCTATAATTTAGCCAGAATGAAAAATGTGAGAAGCTTTCAGTCATATATAAATGTTAATTTAATTTGCAGGTATAACTTTTTTTTTTAATTATCTAAGAAAAAATAAACACAAAGCATAAGAAAGCAAAATGTATAGGGTAAACCTAAAATTAACAGGTCGGGCACGGTGACTCATGTCTGTAATTCTAGAACTCTGGGAGGGTGAGGCAGGTGGATCACGTGAGCTCATGAGTTTTGAGACCTGTCTGAGCAAAAGTGAGACCTCATCTCTACTAAAAATAGAAAAACTTGACTTAATTGTTTTGGAGAAAAAGTCCACATTTGAAGTTGAATATAATCTTAATAATCTAATATTAAAAAAAAAAGAAAAAGACTGAGGCAAGAGGATGATGCCATGGCACTCTACCCAGGGCAACAGCTTGAGACTCTGCTTTAAAAAAAAAAAAAAGAGCCTAAGACAATTATAAATGACTAGAAAGAACGCCAAAATACGTTGAGGACTTTAAAAAAATTGTGAAAACCTTTCTGAAAATATCCCTTTAACCACTACGGAATAGAGTGATTAATTATCTCTTAATAAACCACATAAATGAAAGATGTCAGTGATAACCAATGCTGCCAAGAAGGCTTTTATTTCTCTTCGTGTAGTAAGCACAGACAAAATCTGTTGACTCAATCACATGTTTAGTAGAAAAACCAACCACCGCAGATTCCACCTGCAGGAAAGTAAATATACTATTGTGTAAGGACACTGTGGTTTTTTTTCTTGGCTGTGTCTAGGGTAAATAGTAACTCAGTCATTCTTACCTCCTGTATTTACTATCAATTAAATCTAAATGTAAAAGAACAAAATCCTGAGCATCAATGTGCAGCAAGAATAGTTGTTCCAGTCATTGTTGTACAAGTAAATTCTCCCCAGAGCTCAAATATTCCAAAACATCATTACAAAAGCATGTCATATTCTTCTACAAGTACTGAGAACACTTTTACTTTTTAACATTAAAATCTAACGCATATGACTAAACAAAATAGTCCTGAAATAAAAAAGTAGATCAGGAAAGAATATCACTGATACTGACTGGGGAATGGAAAATAAATCAAAATAATGGCAAAAAACCCAAAAGAAGAAACCTTTTTGAATTTTGATCACGAGAGCAAGAGGGGAAGAATAAAGGACAAAAAGGAGAGAACAAGAACAAAAAGAAGACTAGGCGCCCGTAGCTCAGTGGTAAGTGCACTGGCCACATGCACCAAGACTAGTGAGTTCAAACCCAGCCTGGACCTATGAAAAAAATAATAAAATAAGTTTGGCGCCTGTAGCTCAGAGGCCAGGGAAAACTGGCAGGTTCGAATCCAGCCCGGCCTGCCAAACAACAACTACAACCAAAAAATAGCTGGTTATTGTGGTGGGCACCTGTAGTTCCAGCTATCTGGGAGGCTGAGGTAAGAGAATTGCTTAAGCCCACAAGTTTGAGGTTGCTGTGTGCTATGACACCACGGCACTCTACCCAGGGCAACAGCTTGAGACTCTCTCAAAAATTAATAATAATAATTAATAAATAAATAGCTGGGCACTGTGGTGGGTGTCTGTAGTCACAGCTGAGGCAAGAGAATCACTTGATCCTGAGAGTCTGAAGTTGCTGTGAGCTATGATGCCACTGCATTCTACCACAGGTAACAAAGTGAGACTCTGTCTCAAAAAAGCAAAACTAAAACTAGAACAAAAAGAATAGCCAGGTGTTGTGGCAGGTGCCTGTAGTCCCAGCTACTTGGGAGGCTGAGGCAAGAGAATTGCTTAAGCCCAAGAGTTTGAGGTTGCTGTGAACTGTGGCGCCACACACTCTACCCAGGGCAATAGCCTGGGACTATCTCAAAATAATAATAATAATAATAAGATAATAAATAAATAGCTGGGCATTGTGGTGGGTGCCTATAGTCTCAACTGAAGCAAGAGAATCACTTGATCCCAAGAGTCTGAGGTTATTATGAGCTATGATGCCACGGCACTCTACCACAGGTGCCTACGTGAGTCTCTGTCTCGACAAAACAAAAACTACAACAAAAAGAATACCCAGGTGTTTTGGCAGGCGCCTGTAGTCCCAGCTACTTGGGAGGCTGAGGCAAGAGGATAGCTTGAGCCCAAGAATTTGAGATTGCTGTGAGGTATGATGCCACAGCACAAAGAGTGGAAAAATGGTACTGTCTGAAAAAACTAACAAACAAAAAAACCAAAGAAAGGAAAGAGTATAAAAAAAGGAAATAATGTAATGCACCTCAAAAACTTCTTTAATTGTCTAATTATCCAAAATAAACATGAGAAACCAAATTAAAGCACAGAAACCAAAATGTTGCCAGGCCCACTGTTATCTAAGTGTGTTCTGAGGACCAGAGTCTTTTAAGGGGCACCAGAGTCTGGGGCACCAGACTCTTTTAAGAAGACTGATGTCCCACAATTTTAATTCTGAAGCATTACTGCCTTTTCCATTATGTTGACATTTGCAATGCTGCAAAAGCACTGGTGACACCTTAGCACAAATCCAGGCAGTGACACTAAACTGTCTTAGTAGTCACTTTATCCTTCACTGTCAAGCACAACAAAATAAGCCAGATTCACTGAATTGTATCTCTGATGAAGTTGTAAAAATTATTAACATTAATAAAATCTAATGCCTAATATACGTGTTTTTAATATCTTGTACTTTGAAATGGGAGACACAAATAGGACTTAAATATCAACTATTAAGTCACAATGGCTGTCTAAAGGAAAAGCACTTGTGTAATCTTTTGATTTTTAAGATCAACTAGACACATTTTTTTAATTGAACACCACAGGTATATTTAAAATGCTAATCACAAGACTAGGCACGGTGGCTCACGCCTGTAATCCCAGCACTTGGGAGGCTGATGCGGATGGATTGCCTGAGCTTACAGGTTTAAGACTAGACTGAGCCAGAGCAAGACCTCGCCTCTAAAAATAGTCAGGTGTTGTAACAGGGGCCTGTAGTCCCAGCTACTAGGGAAGCTGAAGCAAGAGAATGGCTTGAACCCAAGAGTTGGAAGTTGCCATGAGCTATGATGTCATCGCACTATACTGAGGGTGATAAAGTCAGACTTTGTGAAAAAGTCTTCTTCCTCAAAAAGGTTTCTTCTTTTGGGTTTTTTGCCTATCTCAAAAAAAAAAAAAAAAAGAATAAAAATAAAATAAAATGCTAATCACAGAATCTTAGCACATATCTCATATATGGATAATGAGACTCTACCATTAATCTGCTTACCTCGAGGAGTAGAAGGGTCTCCTGTTCAGTCCATTCTCTTCCAGCACTAGCACCTTTACTCTAAAAAAACAAAATCAGAAATTAATTGCTAATTTATAAAGGCTGAATATGTAGCACTACAGGATTACTTTTTAAACTCAGAGTAGAGACTTTTTAGGCAAACCACCAAGGCAAATTTTTGGATGAAAGGAATAAACACTAAAGAAATCTAAACTTCAAACAGAAAGGATAGCTTATTTCAAAGATTTCTTGCTGTCAATCAGGAACACGTGAACTATTAGAACCTGTAGTCCTGAGACGGCACTGGTCCCACATACCAAGGGTGGCGGGTTCAAACCCAGCCCCAGCCCCACTGCAAACAAAAAATAGCCGGGTGTTGTGGCAGGCACCTGTAGTCCCCGATACTTGGGAGGCTGAGGCAAGAGAATCGCCTAAGCCCAAGAGCTAGAGGTTGCTGTGAGCTATGATGCCACAGCATTCTACCAAGAGCGACAGAGTGAGACTCTGACTCTAAAAGAAAAAAGAATATATGTATTCCCGGAACCCTGGGCAACAGACTGGTACTGGTCCATGGCCTATTAAAAATCAGTCAGTAAAAAAGGGAGATGAGCAGCATAGAGCAAGCAAAGCTCCATCTGCATTGATAGCTGTTCCCCATCACTAGCATCCCCGGATGACCTCTGCATCCTGTCAGATCAGCTGGGGCATTAGATTCTCAAAGCAGCATGAATTCTACCATACACTACACATGAGAAGGATCTAGACTGTGCACTCCTTAAGAGAATCTAATGCCTGATGACCTGAGGTGGGAGTTGAGGGGGTGATACTAGTGTTGGAAAGTGGCTGCAAAAATAGATCATTAGCAAGAAGTTTGCACACAAACCATAATAAATCATTTGCAGATGCTTATCATTCCCCAACCACAATCTGTAGAAAAACTGTCTTCCAAGTCCTTGGAACTAAAAAAGGTTGGTTTAAACTGAAAGTAAGTTATTTCTATTACCTTGATATTTAAAAACACCTTTTGCAATTTACAAAGGCACAATATTTTAATTCATACCAAGAATCAGTTTTATCATTATAACATAATACAAACATTTGGTATAATTAAAACAGTACTACTTCCAAGATTTCAAGACAAGCTGTACAACATATTAAACACTCTGACAGGTTCTTGACCTAAAGTTGATAGTCACCTACAAAAATATACACTGTTCTGAATTATATAACCATTGGTTTGCTTTTCTTGCACATAAATTCTATGTTAAGAAAATAATACAGTATACAGTAGTGGAGGTTGGATAATTTTTCAATATCACCTTATGAGATTCAACAACATTTCTGTATAAAGAAGTAGGTCATTTCTTTTTCAGTTCAATGTAATTAGTATTACCCTGAATAAAAAATCATTTATATTACTGACAGACATTTGAAGCAATTTATACTTTTTGGCTATTTTGGATAAAATTGCTACAGACATTCTTATACATTCTTTTGTACATTCATAGGTTTTTAGTCATTTACCTTGTTTACATACCCAGGTATATTTGGTATATATGGGTAAGTGGGTGTCTATATACTTAGTTATAATAGCATTCTGTTCACTTTCATTTACTGGGAAAACTTTATGTAGATAGGTATTATTTCCTCCTTAAATATTTTGTGCAGATTCATCTGTGGAAATATCTGATCATAGAGTTCTCTCACACTTCTAGAGGCAAGAAATCAAAATTCATTATTACTCGGACAAAACTCAAGGTGTCAGCAAAGCCATGCTCCTAGTGGATGATCTAGGTAGGGACGAATCCATTCCCCAGCTCTTCTAACCTTGTGTCTGCCATGGAATTGCTTTGCTTGCAGCCATCTCATTCCAATCTCTGCTTTGCAAGTCACACTGCCTTTTCTTTTGTCAAGTCTCTCTGTTCCTCTCTAAGGACACGTGACACTCACGGCAAACCCACATAATACAGAATCATCAGCTGGGCTTGGTGGCTTGTGTCTATAATCCCACCACTTGGGAGGCCAAGATGGGCAGATTGCCTGAGCTCATGGGTTCTAGACCAGTCTGAGTCAGAGAGAGAACCATGTCTCTAAAAACAGCCAGGTATTATGACAGCACCTATAGTCCCAGCTACTTGGGAGGCTGAGCCAAGAGAATTGGTTGAGCCCAAAAGTTTGAGGTTGCTGAGCTATAACGCCATGGCACTCTACTGAGGGTGAGAAAATGATACTCTGTCACAATTAAAAAAAAACCAGAATCATCCCCTCATCTTAAAGATCTTTTATATACTTGGGCGCAGTGGATCATGCTTGTAATCCTAGCAGTCTGGGAGGCAAAGGCAGGTAAACTGTCTGAGGTCAGTAGTTGGAGACCAGCCTGAGCAAGAGCCAGACCCCATCTTAAAAATGAGTGGGTGTCAGGTTAGGCGCAGTGGCTCATGCCTGTAATTCCAGCACTCAGCACTCTGGGAGGCCCAGGAGGGTGGATTGACTCAGCTCACAGGCTCAAGGCCAACCTGAGTTAGAGTGAGAAACTATCTCTACATGAAGATCACTTGAGCCCAAGAGTTTGAGATTGCTACAAGCTGTGATGTCACAGCACTCTACCAAAGCTGATGAGACTTTGTCTTAAAAAAACAAAACAAAAAAAAAAAAACCATGGCGCAGTGTTGTGGCAAGTGCCAGTAATCTCAGCTACTCGAAAGGCTAAGGGAAGAGAATTGCCTGAGCCCAAGAATGTGAGGTTGCTGTGAGCTATGACACCAAGGCATTCTACTGAGGGTGACAAAATAAGACTGCCTAAAAAAAATCTTTACTGCAATTATACCTGAAAAGGAACTTTTTCTAAATGAGGTAATATTTATAGGCTCCAGGTAATAAGATCAGACTTCTTTGGAGGATATTTCTAAACTCATGTCTTCTTGAGTAAACCTTTTGTTATTTTGGTGCCTTCAAGAAATTTGTTCATTTACTTAGTCAAGTATATTACAATCAAACAGTTCATCAAATTCTTTATTGTCTTTTTTGGGGGGTGGGTATTTGTGATGAGGGTCATACTGCTGCCCAGGCCAGTGGCACAATCTCAGCTTCAAGCAATCTTCCCAGAGGTACAGAGCTGAGACAACCAGGTTTATCACTGCACTCGACTTCTTGTCTTTTAAATGTATTTAGAATCAGTAGTGTTACATTCTTTTATTATTTTAATCAGTAATTTGTGTTTTCTTCTTGATCACTCTGGCTAGAGATTTATTAAAATTTATTGATGTTTTCAAAGACACATCTCCTTATTTCATTTATTTTGGTTCTAGTTTAATTTTAGTTGTGCTCAGCCAAATACATTTATTTCATATGTATGAAATCACACATTCAAACTGTATTTCAATCTTTTGAAATCATTGAAACTCAAAAGGCTCAGAATTGGTTCTATTTTAAAATTTTCCAGGAACTTGAAAGTAACATGTATTTTGCAATTTTCCAGTATTCTCTAAGTACCAAAAAAAAATAGGTCATGTTGGCTAAAATAATATTCTGATCTAAATCTTTAATAATATTCTTTCTATTTACCTTCCCGGTCATTAATATTCTTAATGATTTTCTATCTAGGAGATTTTCTTATCTTCTGTCCATTACTGAAATCTCTAAGCATAATCGTGTTTGTCTATTTCTCCTTTTAGTTCTAGTAGCTTTTCCTTTATGTACTTTATTTAATTTGGTATGTATATAGGAATATTATGTCCTCTTGATTAACTAACTTACCATAACAGACTTCTGAATAATTTACTCTGCTAATTTTAATGATATTACTATAAGGACTGGTTTTCTTGTGATTACTCTTTGCAAGGTATGTGGTATGTGTGTCTTCTCCCAGTATTTTACTATTTGCGTATGTCTTTATAGTTGAAGTGGGTTTCATGTAGACAACATTTACTTGTACTTGTTATTAGCCAATTTGACAATCTCTGCTGCTTAAACAGAGTTTGAAAACCTTTTATTATAATCCTTCATTATTATTATCACTACGGTCAGAAGTATAAACTATCTTATTGTTTTCTACACTTCTCATAGACCCTCTGGTTTCTTCCTTCTTGTGGAGTAACTTTTAAAAATTACTGTGTTTTTAACTTCATTATTTGAAACATTAGCTGTAAGACTTATAATTCTTATTTCTAACTTGTCATGGTATGCCTTCTAATAGTATCTTAACGCTTTATGTATAGTGTAAGAACCTTAATACAGTATACTTCCATTCCTACCTCCTGTCTTTTGTGTTATTATATGTTTGGTCTTTAACATCAATATGCTGTAGACATAAAGGTATATTACCTTTTTTTGCTAAAAAATTTATTATCCTATTTAAAAACTAGAAAAAATAAAAGATGCCTTTTTTCGTTTATGGAGACAGTCTCACTCTGTCACCCTGGATAGAGTGCCATGGTGTCACAGGTCAGAGCAACCTCAAATTTGTAGGCTCAAGCAATCTCTTGCCTCAGACTTCCAAGTAGCTGAAGACTACAACCCCCTGCCATCATGCCCAGCTAGTTTTTCTATTTTTATTTCTTTCTTTTTTTTTTTTTTTTTTTTGGTCACCCTTGGTAGAGTGCCGTGGCATCACAGCTCACAGGAATCTCCAGCTCTTGGGCTTAGGGGAATCTCTTGGCCTCAGCCTCCTGAGTAGCAGGAACTATAGGCACCCGCTAATGAGAACTTTATAACAGTTGAACTCAATTTTAATCTCCTCCTGCCTTTTTGTCATTACTATATGTTATTAAAATCCCTCAGACACTGCCTGGGTACAGTGGCTCAAGCCTATAATCCTAGCACTCTGGGAGGTCGAGATGGGTGGATTACCTGAGCTCACAAGTTCAAGACTAGCCTGAGCAAGAGCAAGACCTCATCTCTAAAAATAGCCAGGGCATGCATGGCTGGGTGCCTATAGCACAGTGGTTACAGTACCAGCCACATGCACTAAAGCTGTCAAGTTCAAGCTCAGCCAGGGCCAGCTAAACAACAATAACTGCAACAAGGAAATAGCCAGATGCAGCTCGGAGCCTGTAGATCAAGTGGCTAGGGCACTGGCCACGTACACCAGAGCTGGTAGGTCAAATTTAGCCAGGCCTGCCAGACAACAATGACAACTACAACCAAAGGATGGCCAGGTGTTGTGGCAAGCGCCTGTGGTCCCAGCTGTTTGGGTGGCTGAGGCAAAAGAATCGCTTAAGCCTAGGAGTGTGAGGTTGCTGGGAGCTGTGATGCCAGAGCACTCTACCAAGGGCCACGTAGCAAGACTCTGTCTCAAAAAATATATATATACATATCTATCTATCTATATATATATATCTTTTTATTAACCATACATGGGAAAAAAAGGTAAGATAAGAAATTATTTTATGCCATGGCACTCTACCCAGCGTGACAGAGACTCTGACTCAATAAAATAATAAAATAAAATATTTTTAAAAAGAAATTGTTTCATGGCTCAGCGCCTATGGCTCAAGTGGCTAAGGTGCCAACCACATACACCTAAGGTGGAGGGTTTGAATCCAGCCCGGCCCACCAAACAACAATGATGGCTACAACCAAAAAAAAAAAAAAAAAAATAGCCAGGCATTGTGGTGGGCGCCTGTGGTCCCAGCTATTTGGGAGGCAGAGGCCGGAGACTCACTTGAGCCCAGGAGCTGGAGGTTGCTGTGAACTGTGATGTCACAGTACTCTACCCAGGGGGATAGCTTGAGGTTCTGTCTCGAGAAAAAAAAAAAAAAAAAAGAAAAGAAATTGTTTCATAAAATGCCATCAGATTTGAGGAGAAAGCTCAGTTCTATGTACTATAGTAAATAAAATATCTTTTTTATAGAATATGACTAGAATATGACACATATTAGAAGGACAAAGAGAACACGCTGGATCGTAGACTTATATTTAGGAAAAAAATCCTTACCTTTGCTAATGTTTTCTTGGAGTAAATGTCAGTACGGAGACCAAAATTCTGCAAATCAATAGGTTTTTCTTTGTTCTTCTCAGGAAAATTTAACATCTGTTGAGCAGCAGGAACCTATAAGCCAGATAAATGATAAAGATCATTTAGATAAGGTCATAAGATAAAGAAATGATTAACATCTTCAAAGTCAAAAGGGTAAATTAAAAAAAATTGTTTAATACTGGCACTTTAAAGTACTCTTGGTGGGGGTCAGGCAAGGTAGCTCAAGGCTACAATCAATCCCAGCACTCTGAGAGGCCAAGGTGGGTGGATCACTTGACCTTAGAGACTAGCCTGAACAAGAGCAACAGCCCATCTCTAAAAAAGAAAAAAGAAAAAAAAAAAAGCCAGGCGTTGTGGCAGGTTCCTATTGTCTCAGCAACTGAGGAAGCTCCTGATCCCAAGAGTCTGAGATTGAATACCACGGCACTCTACCCAGGGCACCAACTGTGAGACTCTGTCTCAAAAATAAACAAACAAATAAATAAAAAGGTACTCATGGTGGCTTTGCTACAAAAAAAAAAAAAAAAAAAAAATACCCACAA
Source organism: Otolemur crassicaudatus (assembly GCA_963574585.1). Taxonomy (NCBI): domain Eukaryota; kingdom Metazoa; phylum Chordata; class Mammalia; order Primates; family Galagidae; genus Otolemur; species Otolemur crassicaudatus. The sequence continues at coordinate 14,193 of CAUYQS010114308.1, forward strand.
CTTACCACTATACTTCTAACAAAAATTCAATATAACAAGAAACATTTCACTGCCCCTTTAAAATTTTTTTTTTTTTTTAGAGACAGAGTCTTTATCGCCTTTGGCAGAATGCTGTGGTATCACAGCTCACAGCACGCAGCAACCTGCCCACATCCTGGGCTTAGGCAATTCTCTTGCCTCAGCCTCCCGAGTAGCTGGGACTATAGGTGCCTGCCACAGTGCCTGGCTATTTTTTGTTGCAGTTTGGCCAGGCCAGGTTCAAACCTGCCACCCTCAGTATAGGCTGGCACCCTACCCACTGAGCCACAGGCACCACCCAGTACCCCTTTAAATATAGAAAAGACAAGAAATTTTCTTTAATATAATTTTCTATTCCATAATGAAGAGAAATTTATAAATTAGTTTCATATTAGTCTAACATAGTATGTGTAAATTATTTGAAATAGTTATCTGTTCAGTAATGTATATATCGATGTCCACTTGCCAAACTGCAGTAGTTATGAAGACTTTTTTAAATTTATATTTCTAGGACACAGACTGAGAAAGGGGAAGAACGTTTGTATCATCTGCTTATTATATCTTTGATGGCAAAAAAATAAAGGGAACTGGGCATGAATGTAAATCTGTAATTTGGTAAGGAAAAAAGTCACATGACTAATAAAGCCAGCATTAACTTAAACACTATATATTCCTTAAGTACTAAAACATTAAACAATAACATACACACACATTGAACTAAAAAATGGTACTACTCCACTGCAATAATGATTATTCCTGAACAGAAATGCTGTCCAGGTGCAGTGGCTCACACCTGTAATACTAGCACCCTGGGAGGCCAAGGTGGGTAGACTGCTTGAGCTCAGGAGTTCAAGACAAGCCTGGGTAAAAGTGAGACCCTGTCTCTACTAAAAATAGAAAATCTGAGGCAAGAGGATCACTTGAGCTCAAGAGTTTGAGGTTGGTGTGAGCTATGACGCCACAGTACTCTACCCAGGGTGACAGCTTGAGACTCTGTCTCAAAAAAAAAGAATGAATAGAAATGCTGTAAGCAGTTGTCTTTAACTATCCAGGCCCAAAGAAAAGTAAGCATTATTTTACCTGAGGTGACCGAAGATGCAGTGGCACAAGCCCAGAGGGAGTATCAGCTAATACATTAAAATGAGGAGTAGGCGGAGGTCCCATTGCCATAGGTCTACTTTCTGGATCGACTTGGTAATTAACAAGTCCCCATTGCTCTAAAAAGGCATGAACCCTAAAAAATAAAGTTCTAAAAGTTAAAATCTAGAGAATCAACCTCATTTAGTCTATAACCATCATCACATTTTAATAACAAAACAAGTCCACATGTTCTCTGCATACCTTGAACATCTAGAAGCTGTAAGATAGATTTGGTTTATCAGCTGAGGGATAATTTCTACAAACCCCTAAGAATGTTGATAACACAGCACCTAAGAACTTAGTACAAAGCTTAACAGTTCAAAACACAGAAAGAGAACAAATGCTCATATAGTTACTCCATAAAAGAAGTGATGTATAGATCTAATTCACAGAGGAAAATACACATTTTACGTGTTTTATATTTAGACAGATCTAGGGAACAGATCCTATCTTCTCCCCATCCATCCCCGGTCATTATATTATTTGACTATAAAATAAATATATAAACTGTAAAATCTAGAAAACAATGATTTAAAATCTTTAATTGCTAAATGAAATACATAAGATTTAGACATTTTATCCACTTGATTTTGTTTTGAGACAGAGTTTCACTTTGTCACCCTGGGTAGAGTGCTGTGGCGTCCTAACTCACAGCAACCTCCAACTCTTGGGTTCAAGTGATTCTCTTGCCTCAGCCTCCCATGTTGCTAGGACTATAGGCGCTCACCACAACACGCAGCTATTTTTAAAGATGGGGTCTCCCTCTGGCTCAGGGTGGTCTCAAACCTGTGAGCTCAGGGAAATCAACCTGCCTTGGCCTCCCAGAGTACTAGGGTTACAGGCTTAAGCCACCAAGTCTGACCATTTTATCCACTTTAAACAATCAAATGTTAGATTAGCAATGCATTAGTAAACACCCAGAGTGAAATTTCTTGAGAAAAAGTCAAATGTTTTACCTCATCACCGCACACACATCTCCAGTCAAGTTCCTCCGACAAGCAGTGCTGGTTAAATACTCTTGGGGGTTAAGACGATACGTGTCAATCATAAAATTTCGATATGCCAAGTATCTAAAAAGCAAGATAAAAATCAGAAGGTGAACTCATGTCCTTTCAGAAATGATGGAAATCCTAAGAGCCTAGAAACTCCAGACTCCTCACAACAAAATACAACAAAATATTAAAATATTTCAATAAATAACAGCAATATAGCAGTACCATATTGAGCAATTCAAATTATGAGTTAATTCAGAACCTCTAATATAAATACAAAATAACTGTTACTAATATGTAACAGGTAAAATGGAATAACCCAACCACATCAATGTGAAACAACATAAAATACTTGGTCATGGAAAAGGCTGCTCGCTGAATTTGCAACTAACACATGATATTATCTCCTTTACTCCATGAATCAAACCTTTACTGTGTGCTAGGAAAACAGTCCTAACCACCAACTGAAGTAACTCAGTCCTAAATTCTCAATATAAGGTAAAATCAATAGATTCGCTCTCTACAGAGGAAGAATCTGAAGAACAGAGTCCTTAGAGAGTTAATCCTAAACCACAGGGCTGGTAGGTGGCAGAGCCAGAATCCAACAATGGCTGTGTGGCAGCTCCAGAATCTTTGCTTCCAACCTCTGCTGCCTCTCATTTATACCATCTCTATAGGAGCACGTGTGGACTGGCTCTGACAACAGCTTACAGACCTTCTCACAGCAGTTCTTTTAAAGAGAGCATAGGTAGGCAACAAGTGGAACCCTTGAGACCAAATGGAGAAATAAGAACATACAAAAAAAAGAAGAGAAAAACTGAGACTGTGGGTCACAACAGATTCCACATGTATCCCTAAATTTCTGCCACAAAATACTGCATGAATGAGTATGAAGGCGATTCCAAAAGTTCCTGGCACATAAATAAAATAGGTAACTTGAAGTCAGCTACATAAGAGCAGTAAAAGTGCACTGATCAAAAAAGGGTCCTGAATAAGCACAGGTAGATAAATGAAGACTGAAAGGTAAATTTAAAGAGTGCAATGACCTAAATTGTGCTGGTAAACAGAAAACTACCCAAAACCATGAGTATTCACAAATTCTAAGACAGACAAATTACATGGAAGAATAACACGTCTGAAAAGGTAAAAAACTGTCAGGGTTGTTTATTCCAAATCTGTGACTCTGCTTCTTTGTTTGTTTGTTTTGGTGACTCTGCTTTTAAGAGATTTCTTACAGCTTTGTTATAGGAAGGCTAAAATCATCTTTGACGTAGATGTTACTTAAACTTAGGATCTCAAACTGCCATGTAACAAACAACTACCACAGAGTATTTATTACTCAATTATTTGTGTAATAACAGTTTAAACATATTTTGTGCAGTAATATGTAAGTAACAGACTAATGCCATGAAGACGACATAGGGAAGGGTATTTATAGTTATTATACCTGTTGATTCTTTAGAGACAGATGCATACATTGACAGATCACCAAAGAAAGACAAAAGTATTTCTTAGAAAATGTCTTTCTTCTAGTAAAAGATTTTTTCAAGCCAATGTAAAAGGATAACATTTTATGTAATTTAGCTTACGTTACATGTACTTATAGCATATTTAGCAATCATTTAATGAGTAGTCATTTATAAGGACAGAAGATAAAGATCCTTCTTTTTTTTTTTTTTTTGAGACGGAGCCTCAAGCTATCCCCACTGGGCAGAGTGCCATGGCATCTCGCTCACAGCAACCTCCAGCTCCTGGGCTCAAGCGAGTCTCCTGCCTCAGCCTCCCAAGTAGCTGGGACTACAGGCGCCCGCCACAATGCCTGGCCATTTTTTGGTTGCAGCCATCATCATTGTTGTTTGGCGGGCCCGGGCTGGGGATTCGAACCCGCCACTTTAGGTGTATGTGGCTGGCGCCTTAGCCACTTGAGCCACTGGTGCCAAGCCTAGTGTCTTTTTAATAAAATATCCTTTTATCCTTTAGATGAATCCCCAATTGGGGGATTGCTGGAACACATGATAGACTTACTTTTAGTTCTTAGAGTGTTCTCCATTCTCCTGTCCATGGAGATTTTATTAGTTTGCAATCCTAACAACAAGGTCTAAGTATTTCTTTCTCTACAGATCCACACCAGCATGCATTATTTTGGGACTTTTTCCTTTCTTTCTTTCTTTTATTTATTTTTTTTTTGTTGCAGTTTGGCCAGGGCCAGGTTTGAACCTGCCACTCTTGGTATATGGGGCCAGTGTCATACTCACTGAGCCACAGGCACCACCCCAGACTTTCTCTTGTAAGAGCTATTCTTACTGGAGTTAGGTGATAACTCATTGTGGTTTTGAATTGCATTTTCCCGATAATGAGAAATGTCAGACAATTTTTTCGTGTGTTTGTTGGTCATTAGTGTAGGTGCATTTAGAAAATTTCTGTTCTGTCTTCTGCCCATTTTTAACAGGATTCTTTGATTTTTTTTTTTTATTGAGGGTTGGCTGGAGTTCTTGGTAGCTTCTGGTCATCAGCTCTTTATTAGATGTGCAAGATGTAAACAGTTTCTCCAAAAAAAAAAAAAAAATATATATATATATAAATTCTCATATTAGTAATTTCCTTACAGGGAAGAGAATTCAAGGGCATGATTTTTTTCATTGTTATTCTTTTATTTTGTTGCAGATTCATTGGGGCTACAAAAAACAGGTCACATTGATTTAATTTGTTAGGTAAAGTCCCTCTTATAATTGTGTCCCGCTCCCAAGAGGTGAGCCATATCCGTGACCTCCACGTCCATCCATCCTTCCCTCTCTCTCCCTGCGCCATTCTCCACCACCTACCGTGTACTAGACCATTAATTGTCCTTATGTCAGAATTGAGTACATGTTTATTATAATGCTACAATTTATAGTTGTGATGATTGCAGTCTACTTAAAAATTTACAAATAGGCTCGGTGTCTGTGGCTCAGTGGCCAGGGCGCCAGCCACATACATCAGAGTTCGAGGGTGTGAATCCAGCCCAGGCCTGCCAAACAGCAATGACAAGTACAACCAGAAAATAGCTGGGTGTTGTGGCAGGCACCTGTAGTCCCAGCTACATGGGAGGCTGAGGCAAGAGAATCACTTAAGCCCAAGAGTCTGAGGTTGCTGTGAGCTGTGACAGTACAGTGCTCTACCCAGAGTGACACAGTGAGATTCTGTCAAAAATAAATAAATAAATAAAATTTACAAATAAGAATTTTTAAATGATGGGTTATTGCTTTCTTGTATGTAACCTTCTGGACATAACTTCTGTATAATAGTAGGCATGTGGTTTTTCAGTGAAATATGTCCCATGTTACATAAAATGTGACTGCAAAATCCCCAGTTTCTTTCGTGAAGAATTTTGCTTTTCCACAGCTGTTTTTGAGAAAACTTCAGGGACAGAAATTTAACGTATTCTTCAGGGGGAAAAAAAATGACATTTCTGATCAGTTTCAAAAGGGAAAAAAAATTTTTTTTTTCCTGCCTCAGGTGCTAGAACTATGGAATCTAAATATCTCCTTCAAAGGTGTGAGATTGAAGTGTGAATTTTGAAGACCAAAGTGAGCCAGCTATGTATATTTTTGTGTTGGGAACAATTCCCAGAGTAGATTAAGCTTCAACCTGGGCCATTAAACAGGAGAACGACCTTTGTGTTTGACATTTAGCACTGGAATCCGTCTCGTTTTGTAATAAAGCAAATCTCAGTGGGGAAGCAATTGTACTCCTAAAAAGACAGACCCCGAGGATTTTCTCTACATTTCAATTCTGTAACACCCTCGACAATCAGGAAGAATATCTGGTGTTTTCTTTGCTATTGTCACGCGTTTTTTCAAACTTTGTGATATGAAGCACAGACCTGCTGGTGTGTTTAACATAGTTGGGGGGGAGGGCATCTTCTGAGGTTTATTAAACACGCTGGCAATTACTAGAGTTTGATTAATGACAGTAATTAAATATTTCAGGCATTGCTTCGAGAGAGCTTTCACTCATTTAATTAGTTAGTAACAGGGGTAAGAAAAAAAACGGCACTGTGTCCTTCAGGTACCAACTAGGTGAGTCTAAAATGTATGACGCGTCCTGTAATGTAGGATCATGAACTAGGTGACAAGTGTAATGCCTGAAACACTTCAACTTTGCAACAAATACACACTGTGCACTAAATTCCAACTGTGGGTCTTGTGGATGTAGATACAACCGTGAACAGGATGAAAGCTGCTCTTCATCAGAGCTTTAAATAAATGTACCCACCTCTTCACGACAGCTGTAGATTAAATGTGATTTAAATCGTTTCCTTTTCCCCTCCTTCCATGGGAAGCCTGCAAGTAGGTAAACACATTTATTCCTCGAAATTGAACAATACACCCCAAGTTTAAACTAGATGTAGTCAAGACTATTTTCTTTGTACAGATGCTATATTTATTTCTTGTTATCTGCTCTGATGCTTCCTGCATAAAGGCCCAAGATAAATAAGGCTGATTGATTGTGGGTGCAGGATGCCCACATAAGGAGGAAAATAATAAGAGAAATCCTTCTAATCTAAGACATTTCTGTGCATTATGCTGCAGTAAAACAAGGCCCAACGGAGAGAAAGAGCACCCAAACACCACGTCTATAAGAGGAAGGGCTTTATTCATCGGCCGGGAGCTTAGGTCATGGCATAGAAGATTTCCAAATGGCCACGCTCCCCGACTGGCTTGGTCTTTCCCTTTTTATTGACAGTCAAAAAGTTCCACCCCACAAGTACCCTTCTCACTGGCCAGTTTGAATCAAGCGGAGATGCTAGTCCAGCCCCTACAGAACTACAGGATTTCACCGAACTTGGAAATTTCCAGGTGCCAGGAGGTTAAGCCTCCAAATTCCCAAGAGCTGAGTCACCATGGAGAGGGCCCTGCAGGTGCATCCTCGTGGGCTCCCTGAGAAGACCTGTTCTCCCAGACCTCGCCCTTCTCCGGTATCTTCTCTCGATTAGTGTTATTTTTCCAACTGTAATTTTATTTTTTGTACGAAAGGTTTTTATCAGTGGGGGAGGGAGGTTGCAGAGCAGCACCAAGGAGGAGAGAAAAGGAGGAGGGAGACAGAGAGACAGGAGGAGAAAAGGGCCCAACTGTAATGTGAATGATTATCTATGAAAATAATTTTGGCTTGTAGATTTTGACTCTTCCCATTATATTAATTTCTACATCTATTTATAACTAACACTTGAGCAAAACACACACCTGTTGAGCTGGAAGGGGGAATTGAAAACAATCTATTTATTGGCATTTTGTCGCTGAGGTGAGTATTCGGGTAAGAGGACCTTGGTGGTCTTTTCTGCTGTGAAAATTCCAATCCCCTTTGCATTGGAAGCAAATTATTATGCATTAAGATCTTGATCTTTCTTTTGCTTTGTTTTTAGAAAATAAGCTGATTGTAGTCAGTAAGAAAAAGTATCCGTAGGGTGGCACCTGTGGCTCAAAGGAGTAGGGTGCTGGCCCCGTATGCCTGAGGTGGCAGGTTCAAACCCAGCCCCGGCCAAAAACTGCAAAAAAAAAATCTGTACAGGTAAGTTGAAGAACTGTGTGAATAAACAAAAATTCATTTTGTTAATTGGGATATTTGGTGTTTGTGTGTTCCTACCCAATAGTTACTTCAAAGATATTTGAAAAAAAAATGTTGAAAATAATTCACAAAAATGTTGACCTTGCTTTTAATTACATGATTGAAAAGAAAAATTACTGGCTCAAAAATACCACAAGGGATCATAGAAATTTTATACCCAATTCATTATAAATCAGTAAAATATCCCAAACAGGCTTTCTTTAAAGTAATATCCACTACAATTGAATCATTATTAAATCACACAAAATTTTTAACGTAAATTAATATACTTGGGAAATGTAGACATTGCAAGTCTTATCTTTAAATTCAGAAACATTATTTATCTACCATCAGTAAGAATCAGGCTAATAATATTCAAGGAAATCTGGAATTTGTGGCTATCATAAGACATATCTTGTTAATTATAACATCTACCTTTTATGTAAAGAATCATGTATGCACATAGAAAAAATGACCTATATTGTGTAGACAATGAAAGAATAATCTCCTTTATCATAAAAATATTGCTTTAAAGAAAAATGCTGATTGCAAAACATTAAGCATTTTGGAATAGTTTACTCATTGTAATTTGTATAACAAATTTGATATTTTTTTGTTGTTTACAAAAACAGACATAACATCCAAAGCAGCTAATTCTCCTTAGAAATGTCAATTCAGGATATATTTGTTTTATGCATTGTCTGTGCAAGTGTTGGGTTAGGTGGTGAGAAAATGGCAATATTCTGTCATTCTATATTCTAAGATTACCTTGAATTTCATCTGAAGTTTTGATATCCATGAAGATTAATGGGAAAATTGCACCTGAAAGTTGTTATATTAAAACAGTCCTTAACATCTGACTTAAAATTATTTTGATGGAGCTGAGACTCAGCAGAAAGTTTAATTGCCTATTTCGGAATAATGAATTGCTTTTGAGAAGTATCCCTTTCAGTTAGGTGCGAGGGCAGTCAGAGGAGGCTGTGGTTGCCCACAAAGTGTCCTGCACAGCCCGGTCAGGAAACAGGAGCACACACACGTGTCAGGGCCCCCAAATACACACAACTGGGCAGGTCACTTTGGTACAGCTCTACTGCTGGGTACTTGTTCCAGAACTTCCCAGCTAAAGGAAGTCCAGGACAGACAGCATTCCCTCAATGTTACACCTGTGTGAATATGTGTGTGAGCAAGTTAGAGAGAAAATCAGAGAGACACAGAGAGAATTTAAAGCCGCCGAAATAGACTCAGGCAACTTGATCCACTGACAAAGCACTTCCAGAGATGTGCAAAAAAATTAAACTTTTGCCTTTATAGACTTGGAGTATTCATTAAGGTTTTATGACCGCTGACCAGGCAAAAAGAGAAAAACAAATAGTGATTTTTCCCTGAAATGCACTGATCAATATTTATATGCAGCTTGGATATGTAGAATATCAAAATATAATGTATATGGAATAAAGTCAAACGGATGGTTATTCAAGAGAATCTAAAACATTAGACATTTAGATGATCTAAGAAAAATACCTCCCACAACCTATCACATCTTCCCAGCAAGAAACAATATACATATATATTACACATATATAGGTTAAGAACCTATATGCTTATGTACATAATACATAATATATACATATTCTATATATACATATAATATATATAGATATATAGATACATATATATACTATAGTATCATATATAATATGATATATATTATATATACATATAATATATATTGATACATATATATTATAGTATCGTATATAATATGATATATATCATATATACTATATATAATGATGAAAAAATGATAATTTTTTCTTTGTTAAAATAATGTCTTATATACTATATATATACTATACACAAACACTACATGTATACACTATAATATACAGATACACTGTATATAATACACTTATACTATACACTGTATATGAATGTACATAATATATGCTATATATAAAGTGTATATATTAATACATATATAATACTATAGTATATCTATGTATCAAAAGGAGATGATAATTTTTTTCTTTGATAAAATAATTTCTTATAATAATATGTATATAATGCACATATACATATACTATAGTATATCTATGTATCAAAAGGAGATAATAATTTCTTTTCTTTGTTAAAATAATTTCTTACATACTATATGTATATAATATACACATACACTATATGTACACACTATAATATACACATACAGTATACATAATACACTTATACTATAAACTATATATGAATATATATAATATATTCTATATATAAATTACCACCTGTTCATGGTCTGCCATGTCCCAGCACTGCTCTTTCTGCCGGGCACCACTTGCAATTACATAGTTGCAGTTGGCCGGGTCTGTCTGCATCTCGATATAGTTGATGCCTCCCAGAGAGTGCTGGGATTACAGGTGTGAGCCACCATGCCCAGACATTTTTATCTCCTTTTGATACCTTTCTGTATTGAATTGCTAAGTGCAAAATATCTGTTGATAGTGCATAAATGATTGAGTGCAGGCAAACATCTGTCAATAGTGCATGAATGATTGAGTGCAGTTGTGTTCCAATAAAACTTTATTTATAAAACATGGCTGGAGAGCGGTGATTGGCTCTTGGGCTGTCATTTATGGACCCTTGCCTGTGTGCCTATTTTGATTTATGAAAGTGCCTACCCTATGGGAACTTGCTATGACAACGTATGTATTTATTTATTCCCTGTTTTCTAACTTGAATTTCAGCTCCTTAAGGCAGTATCATTTTATTTCTAATGCCTTCCTTGTTCTCAAAAAAGAGTTGGTACAGAATTAGTATTCCTTAAATACATCCTTCGGCTTCTAACCAAATAAATAAGATCTAAAATTCTGAGCAGCCTCTACAAAATCTCACACACTATTAGAATGTGATTCAACATTTATCATATGGGTGGGACCTTGAAAATAAGGTCACTACGAAAATAAGATGGTTCTTTCCAACCTATAACTTTTTACAAGGACTCAGAATCATTAAAAAAAAAAAAAAATCCACGTCATTAAATATGCGTCCAATTTAAATTTGACAGTTGTTAATTTTCCAAAATTTCTCTAAGGCATTTTGGTAAGCCTTGCACATTAGAAGACTGTTTTCAGGAAAAAGAGAATCCAAAATGATTTGGGGGGAATAGTTAACTCTAATGCCACTGGGCTTATATGACATTTTCCTAGGCTCTTAGGGGATGGTGAAAGCAATGCATTTAAGAATAAACTGCAATTTTTACCGCTCACTGAGTCTCTAATACAGTTGATAGAGTCACATTAAACACTTACGTACTCCCAAGGCAAAACAACTACTTTTAAACAATATATTCCAAATGCCAGATGCAGAAATTCTGTCTCAGAAATACGGCCACAGCAAAGAGCTAATGTTCTAGCCATTCTGAGTAGTTCTTGAAAACTCAATTCACCCTAAAAATTGTCCAACTTCCTGTAAAAATAAATACAATAAAGCTGAATTCAATTAATTCTTAAACTATAGTCTAAATGGAAAATAGGGACACATTAATATATGTTGCCCAGAACAAAATTCTTGGTAATGAAGTGTACTTTATGACCTGTATCAAATGTTTTTATGGCATTTTTTAAAGTTCAAGGTTACGTGTGAGTTTTGATGGAAGCAGTTGTTTTTTTCCTTTCCTTTCCAAGCAATGAAATAATGGTACAAATTCAATGCAATATTCACTATAAAGTTATATAGACCATACAACTATCATTCATGCTGGGACTTACTTGTGGGTAGAGTAGTAGTAATTATATGGGACCTGAGGCCTGAATCCAGGGGTGTTCTAAGCACGGACAAAGGGTCCACTCATGTGGAACCAATTAGTCCTCAATTCAGAAGATTCTAGAACATAAAATAACCGGGCGGCACCTGTGGCTCAAAGGAGTAAGGCGCCCGCCGCATATACGGGAGGTGGTGGGTTCAAACTGGACACTGGCCAAAAAACTGCATTAAAAAAAAATTAAAACAAAATAACCTTGTATTTCCATGAAATAAGGTCATTAGGTTTATGGCCAGGACTTAACACCCCCTTAAAGAATCTCCCACCTGCTGTTCAGAATTAATAAAATTCTCACTTCATTCACAAATATAGTCAACAAAAAACGAGTGCTCATGTTTTAAGTTCCAAACAGCACGGCCAAGCTCTGTGCATTCTTTCAACAAACGCTTATAATGCATCATTGAAGCTTTTGAGGGGACATAGGTTATATATAGAGATGTGAGGAAACCAGGCTAATGTGGGATGCTGATATGTCTTAAGAAATACAGAAGGAAGAGACTTATGGAATTGGGATACATCGAAATGCTCTTTTTTTCTTTCTTACACTTTTGGAATATTTTGGATAATTTTAGATCCTTGTTGGATAAAATATACTAAAGATATTTGCTTGGTACCCCAGTGCATGTGTGCGAGATTCATTTGTATGATAGGTAAGGGTGCAGAGATTAGCACAGATGACAACCTAGTGAGAGCTTTGCTATGAATAGGTAGAGCTGATTGAAGTGTTTGCTTAAAAGGACTTGAAGGTTCTGCCCACTCGCCTTTGGATGGCAGATAATTACCTAGATAATTATCTGGAGAATAATTATCTCCCTCTCTCTTTGTCAGCTTTGATGAGTGGGAGCCTTTGAAGAAGAAGGCAGAGTTAGACAACTCTGATAAAGACTAAGGACATATACTTTCCCTCTGTATTTAATTTTATTTATTTTTATTTATTTATTTTTGAGACAGAGTCTCACTTTGTCATCTTGGCAGAGTGCCGTGGGGTCACAGTTCACAGTAACTTCAAAGTCTTGGGCTTAAGCAATTCTTGTACCTCAGACCCCCAAGTAGCTGGGACTACAGGCACCTGCCACAACGCCCAGCTATATTTAAAGATGGGGTCTCGCTCTGGCTCAGGCTGGTCTTGAACCTGTGAGCTCAGGCAGTCCACCCGCTTTGGCCTCCCAGAGAGCTAGAATTACAGGAGTGAGCCACCACCCTGGCCCCATCTTTAATTTTTTTTTTTTTTTTGCAGTTTTTGGCCGGGGCTGGGTTTGAACCTATCACCGTTGGTATACAGGGCCAGTGCCCTACTCACTGAGCCACAGGCGTCACCCTAGTCTCAACTTCTTCTTAGGACGAGATGCGCCACCTCCATCTGATGGGAGCAGTCGCTGAGGGAAGTTAAGCAAAGGAAAAAAAATATTATCCTTACAGGTGAAGCCATTCTACTGGGAAGACCCAATTGCGAAAGAAGAGAACACAAGCCCTGCTGGGTGTCTAGACGTGCTTCAAAATTGGACACAGCATTTCTACATAAAAAGGAGAGACAAAATATCTCTATTTATTTATTATCTCATTCCCATTGCACAATTTATGTGACTAAATCTTCACAGCAGTTAGAACATTTTGCAATGTTCTAATCACAACCAGGACTATATCAGTGCTATTAAAACTATCATCATCCACCATCCCCATCATCATCTCTTCCGAGTCTGGCTTAACACTCCAGAGATTTCCATCAACGTAAGAGGCAGCGTATGGCTGTGGTCATCACAACAACCACCTCCCCCAAATCTCCACTCCACAGCTCCAAGTAGCCTTGAACATCTGACCTTAATGGGCAAATAGAACGTAGTTGATCTGATTAAGTTAAAGATCTTTATTGAGATAGTTTCTCTGTTGCCTGGGTATGATACCGAGTGCTGTCATTGTGGCTCACAGCAACCCCAAATTCCTGGGCTGCTCAAGTGATCCTCTTGCCTCATCCTCCTGAGCAGCTGGGACTACGGGTGCCGAGCAAGATTCCTGGGTTGCTTTTTCTATTTTTAGTAAAGATGGGTCTTACTCATGCCCGGGCAGGTCTCTGACTCCTGAGGTCAAGCAATCCTCCTGCCTTAGCCTCCTAAGTAGCCGCGACTGCAGGCACCTGCCATCATGACTCCCGGCTAGATTTTCTATTTTTAGTAGAAACGGAGTCTTGCTCTTGCTCAGGTTGGTCTGAAACTCCTGAGCTCAAGAAATCCTCCCACCTAGGCTCCCCAAGTGCTGGGATTAGAAGGAGTTCTCATGATATGACCTCAGAATAAGGGAATACCCTCTTAATGGCTTTTTTTAGAGACAGAGTCTCACTTTATTGCCCTCGGTAGAGTGCTGTGGCGTCACAGCTCACAGCAACCTCCAGCTCCTGGGCTTAGGTGGTTCTCTTGCCTCAGCCTCTCGAGTAGCTGGGACTACAGGCATCTGCCATAATGCCTGGCTATTTTTTGTTGCATTCTGGCTGGGGCTGGGTTTGAACCCACCACCCTTGGTATAGGGGGCTGGTGCCCTATTCACTGAGCCACAGGTGCTGGCCCTCTTAATGGCTTTTTAAAGGAGGGAGGAAATTGCTTGCCCAGGAAGGTGGGCACCCCCTGTAAGCTATAGAGAGTGGCAGATTGACAGCCACCTGCCAGCACCCTATCAAAATCTGCCGACTCCCCAAATTACCTGGGAAACAGATTCTCTCTGAAAGCCTCCGGAGAAGACGTGAGTTTTTGCCTGGAGAGACCTACCTGGGTTGCCCTTGAACTGGAAGCTAATAGCGGGACAACAATTTGAGCAACTATATTTGTGGTCATTTGTCATACCTACAATAGAAAAAAAAAAAAAAACGCAATTGCTTGAAAGGAAAATAACAAAAACCGATTTTAACAGATAGAATGCAAATGTAAAACCTGTAACTTAAACAGATAGTTAGTCTGCCTTTAATTGTAAGGTACTAAGGGACAGAGAGAATGAATCAGGGAGAAATGGGCACTCTTTGAATTGAAAGCCCATCGGTGTGGTGTCCTCAGAAGGGCCTTCAGAAGGCTGGGATAGAGGGAAAAATCACCTTTCCAGCCTTCAGCCTTTCACCTTCCTGCTTTGAGCATGGTTCTGAGAATTACCTGAGATGTGGAAAAGACCCAAATAAAGCACCCCATGTTATTTTGAGTAGAAACTACAAAAAGTTAGAACATGTTGAGTTCAACAATGAGAAAAAATTTTTATTTCATTTTATTTATCTATTGTTTGAGACAGAGTCTCATTTTGTCACCCTGGGTAGAGTGCAGTGGCATCACAGCTCACAGCAACCTCAAACTCTTCAGCAATTCTCTTGCCTCAGCCTCCCAAGTAACTTGGCCTACAGGTACCCACCACAACTCCTGGCTATTTTTTATTGCAGCTGTCATTGTTGTTTAGCTGACCCGGGCTGGGTCAAACCCACCACCTTCAGTGTATGTGGCTGGCACTATAACCACTGTGCTACAGGCACCAAGTCTGAATTTCTTTTTTGAATGGAGAAGATAGGATCAAAAATACACAAATAACACAATTGTCCAAGTCTTTGTGAAGTTGAAAAATGGCAAATTAAAAGGGATTTTTTTTTTTATTTTGCACGAGTCAGTGTGTCGAGAATTCAATTCTCAGAATCCTGGATGTTGACAAACTTGTGGTAACGCTCATTTATTTCTGGGCAGAGCATGAATTTTTATAATTAAAAACATTTTCCTATCAATATCTATGTGGTTGGAATGAGTATAACCCCTCCTAATCCTCTATTTCTTCTGTTAACATCCTTTTTGAGATCTTTTGAGTGTATGGCCTCAGGGAGAATTTAGCTAAGATATTTGTTGTGGCATTACATGAAAAAAAAAAAAGGGACATTAGCTTGAAATTATCACAAATACACACACACACAATTAAAGTAATCCAAATAACTACCAGCACAAGAGTTGACTGTGTATGATATATTCTTGTAATATAGTGCTGAATGAGTGTTTAAAAAATATAAAATATGTGAATAGAAATCAATGTATTTCTCAAAATCTGTAATTAAGTTGAAGAACAGTATGCATAAGAGAATATATTATTTATAGATTTCAAAATCATGAAATGTACTAAAATTGTTACAGATATGCACACACTATAATTATTAAAAATGTTGAGATCCTCCAATTCAAAGTAATGACTACTTCTGTGAGGACAACGATATTCAAACAGGCATGGTTTTGGGCAGCACCTGCGGCTCAGTGAGTAGGGCACTGGCCCCATATACTGAGGGTGGTGGGTTCAAACCCGGCCCTGGCCAAACTGCAACAAAAAAATAAAGCCGGGCATTGTGGCTGGTGCCTGTAGTCCCAGCTACATGGGAGGCTGAGGCAAGAGAATCACCTAAGCCCAGGAGTTGAAGGTTGCTGTGAGCTGTGATGCCACAGGACTCTAATGAGGGCGGTAAAGTGAGACTCTGTCTCTAAAAAAAAAAACAGGCATATTCTAAAACAGATTTTAAAACAGATTCTAAAATCTTACTGGACTATTAAATGTGACATAGCTAAACATCACATCTGTGTGTCATATGTATGTCAAATCTATTGTATGTCTCTGTATTCTTAGATGTTATGAACACACCTGTGTCTAACGATATGACAAGATGTTTCAAAATCAGCAGTTATAAAAAGGCAAATTAAATCTATTTAAAAAAACCCCAAATATTGCTTGTAACAACATCTGGTGGGAATGCTGAAAGACGTGTGAATGATTTAAACTCTGGATGGGAGATTTCTCCTCCATGGGGGCTCAGACTCTTGGGGCGGTGTGTAAATGCCCCATTTTACTGTGCGAGGCGTTTAATCTTCTGTTTTCTGAATTCCTGTGAGGATCGGCTGCCAAGATCACTGAGAAGATGGAAAATTGTTCAGGTCGTGTTTTCTTGCAGCTGAGCCAAGGTAACCATCAGAGATTCCAGACCACATTCCTGTTCCTAATTTTATACTTTTGTTTTTGTTATCTGCATAGGTGTGTTGGAGTAGACTGGTTTCAGTATTTCAATAACATGAGGGCATAAAAACCTGTCCTCCCTCCAATATCTCCTGAAGCCCCCCTGCTTTACGTAAGCTTTTTAGAAATGTATTTCTTTTTATTTTTTTATTACATCATAACTGTGTCCATTCCTGCATTTATGGGGTACAAGGTGCTGATTTTATATACAAGGTGGAATGTTTCCATCAAAGTGGTTAACGTAGCCTTCACCTCACTTATTTCATTGTTGTGTTTTAGACATATATACTCTAGTATCAATATATTTGACATGTACACTCAGTTTCTACATTATGTAACCTCATGGTGTCATTACAAAGTAAGGCTGCATTACATTTTAATTTGCATGAGGTCTTACCCGGGATGGACACAGATCCCTCTTGGCTTCCAGGGAATAAAAGGCAGGTTTTACACCCACCGCAGGGTGTGGGATCTAACTCTAATTCTGCTCCAGAAGCTAGACAATATTATCCTCATTCCCTAGCAACTGGGACATAGTAGAAACTCACTAAATATTTGATGAAGGCATGCGTGGGAGGCAGATATATTGAGATGAAAGGACTTGCATTTCTAATGAGGTCCGTCCTCGTGGGATGCAAGTGTATCCAGCTGCTCTGAATTGCATTGAGAGAAGGAGGCTGCAGGCTGGAAATTTTATAACAGTTTGGCAGGAAGAAGACACAGCTACCCAGACAAAGGAACAGGCGAATTCTTTCTAGTATGTTCTGGACTTCGCTCCTGAAAGACAGACCCCATCCGTATGAAAATGGGGGTAAAGTCATGACACTTCATCAGTCTTTCTACACCTGCAGAGGATACAGTCAGCTGTCTCACAGATTGTGTGATAAATATTCCAGGATGGGTTTTTCTTTTTGTTTTTCTTTGACACACATTTCACAGTCAAGGGAACGGAGGTGGCAGGCACTAACCAACAAAACTAATATATTTTGCTCAGTGTCCTACCGGGGAGGAAAAAACAGTTAGGAGCATACCTGCACTTCTCTCTCAATTTTGACTCTGCTTTCTAATAATTTTGGGATTATCCATTGCTCGTTTGAGCTCGATAGATGCTCATGCTTGAATAATAAAAAGGGCAGTGCATGAAAAACCTATCAGAAATGGCCATGAAGGAAGGGGAGGCCACCAGCACACCTGCTTCAGACACCCCTAGATCATTCATGGGGGTGTGCAAACACTGCCGTTTCTTTTTGCTTTAGAAAGTATCTTCAGTTGACAATGGGGTAATACTAGGGTAATTAAACGATCTTTGCCTACATTCATATGTATATCTGTTATCTATGTATGTATGTATCTATCTATCTAACTATCCATCAAGTCTGTCTATGTATCTATCTATCCATCCATGCATCAAGTCTATGTATCTATCTGTCTATTCATCTCATCAATCTAGTCTAGCTGTCTATTTATCTATCCATCCAGTCTGTCTATCTATGTATCTATCTATCTATCTATCTATCTATCTATCCATTCATCCAGTCTATCTATCTATTCATCCTATCTATCTATCTATTCATCTATCTATCTGTCTATCTATCTATCTATCTATCTATCTATCTATCTATCCATCCAGTCTATCTATCTATTCATCTATCTATCTATCTGTCTATCTATTCATCTATCTATCTATCCATCCATCCATCCAGTCTGTCTGTCTATCTATCTATCTATCTATCTATCTATCTATTCATCTATCTATCTATCTATCTATCCATCCAGTCTATCTATCTATTCATCTATCTATCTGTCTATCTATTCATCTATCTATCTATCCATCCATCCATCCAGTCTATCTATCTATCTATCTATTTATCTATCTATCTATATATCCATCTATCTATCTATCTATCCATCCATCCAATCTATGCATCTATCAGTCTATCTATCATCTATGTATCTATCTATTCATCCAATCTATCTATCTATCATCTATCTATCTATTCATCTTATCTATCTATCTATCTATCTATCTATCTATCTATTCATCTATCTATCTATCCATCCATCCAGTCTATCTATCTATTCATCCTATGTATCTATCTATCCATCCAGTCTATCTATCTGTCTATCTATTCATCTATCTATCTATCCATCCATCCAGTCTATCTATCTATCTATCTATCTATCTATCTATCCATCCATCCAGTCTATCTATCTATCTATCTATCTATCTATCTATCTATCTATCCATCCATCCATCCAGTCTATGCATCTATCGGTCTATCTGTCTATCTATCTATCTATCTTTCTATCTATCTACCCATCCATCCAGTCTATCTATCTATCTATCTATCTATCTATCTATCTACCCATCCATCCAGTCTGTCTATCTATCTATCTATCTATCTATTTACCCATCCATCCAGTCTATCTGTCTATCTATCTATCTATCCATCCATCCAGTGTATGCATCTATCGGTCTGTCTATCTATCTATCTATCTATCTATCTATCTATCTATCTCTTTACTCACATACCAGTATGATAAATACATGGAAAACTATTCATGATAAAGCCTGCAGTTAGTCTTTTACAGAGTTACAAAGTATACAGAATTTCCTTGCTAGAGTAATTTCCACCTGTCGTCTGCTTTCTAACCCTGCTCCATCTCATAACATTCTAAGCTCTGCCCAAGGGTCAACCAACGGGACCCATTTCTTGTGGGTTCTTCCTATTTGTGTGTTAGATTTTTATAATGAACTTATATCTCCCCAAATGTTTCAGGATTTGCATGCATGATATACATTGTATAAATTATGCAATTTGTATGCTATGGGCACCGGGCCCCTGGAGCTTTTGGTTCAATGTATTTTCCATCCATCAAGGTCACTATCATAAATATGGCCCATTATTTTAAGTACTAAATAGGATTCCATTGTATTTCATATTGTGTTCTCAACATGCTATTAATATGGTAGTGACTTTGACAGTCATATCATCTGATTATTCATGGATCCATTTTCCTATAAAAATATAGACAAGTGCCAGTCTGTGCTTATTTTTTATTTAATTTATCTATTTTAAGACAGAGTCTCACTCTGTCACCCTGGGTAGAGTGCCGTGGCATGATAGCTCATAGCAACCTCAAACTCCTGGGCTCAAGTGAGTCTCCTGCCACAGCCTCCCAAGTAGTTGGGACCACAGGCACCCACCACAATGCCCAGCTATTTTTTGTTGCAGTCATCATTATTGTTTGGCGGGCCCAGGCTGGTTTTGAACCCACCACCTTAGGTGTATGTGGCTGGTGCCTTAGCCACTTGAGCCACAGGTGCTGAGCCAAAGCTGTGCATTAAAAAAAAAAAAAAAAAATTTAGGGTGGCACCTGTGGCTCAAGGAGTTGGGCACCAGCCCCATATACTAGGGGTGGCAGGTTCAAACCCAGCCCTGGCCAAAAACTGACAACCCCCCCCAAAATAAAAAAAAAAATTATACAGCCATTCTGTATTTCATAATGCTGAAAAGAGCTACCTGCAGCCCTTATCACTATTTGTTTTTTCTGTGTTTATCGTGAGGATCTGTAAATAAAGACTAGAAGTCGTCCCAGTGATGTTTTTAGTAATATTGTAAATTATTGTTTTTAGTAATATTGTTGTAAAGTATTGTTTTTAGTCATTTTGCCAATTTTTAGGAATATTGCCGAGGAAGTGACTTTTCTATTCTTTTCAAAGTGCATCTTATTGCTGTCTTTTAAAACCTTAATTCCCAACTACACGGTTGATTTTCTCCTCTGGATTGCTTTTCTTTCTTTCTTTTTTTTTTTTTTTATTAAATGATAGCTGTGTACATTAATGCAATCATGGGGTACCGTGTGGTGTTTTCATAGACAATTTGAAATATTTTCATCAAACTGGTTAACATAGCCTTTATGTTATTTTCTTATTTATTGTGTTAAGATATTTATATTCTACTTTTAGAAAGATTCACTTGTACCCTTGTGAGATAAACCATAGAGGTGACCCCACCTATCACCCTCCCCTTCCTCCGTCCCCATATTTTTAGGGTATAATTAGGTTATGACTTTCATATGAAAGCTATAAATTAGTTTCATAATAGGGATTACTTTCTTTTTGCAATTAATATATATCTCCGAGAAAACACTTTAATATCGTGAAACAAGCTGAGTCTTCTTAAACTTATACCCAATCATCTTACCATCCCCTGGTTGACACTGGCTACAACAATTATTTTGTGGTGTTTGTCTATACAATGACTTTCCGCTCATTCTTCCCAAAGGTGTTAGTGAAATTCTTTTGTAAGGTAGAGCTGTCCCTGACCTATTTATTTTTTAAATTATTTATGTATATTTGCATGAACTCAATTGATTTCTATTTTCTCGATGGGTTTAGAGTTCAACATTGTGATTTTCCTTGCACAATTTTTTCCACATTTCGGCATCAGGTGCTGAGTGCCTTTGGTTTATGTGCTGCTAGCACAGAAAACATCAGCTAGACCCTGATGGAGACATATTTCACAAAATAACTGAATATTCCTACGTATCTGTCTGTGTCCAGGAGATGAAAGATGAAAAAAAAAAAAAAGATAGGTGTGCTTCCCACAGGAGGAAACCAACACATATAAAAACCATATAATGTGGGATCCCAGATTGTGTTTTGAAGAAGAAAAAAAAAGACAATACTATTTTTTCAGGTGGAATTTGAATTCAGTCTGTGGTTTAGTCACTATATCACAAGACTGGAACAGCAAGGACTCAGAGTACTCAGCCAATAGCTGCCCACATAAGAGAAAAACTCAATTCAATCCCGCCGTATTTCTTGGACCGCTGCTGTGCACACCTTTATGGTTTCTCTGTTTACATTCTGATTTCCTATTTTGTCCTCCTATTTAACTGAAGAGGCTGGGAGTCTTCTAAGCTGCCTGTCACCTGGGAATTAGCAGAGGCATTTTGTACCTTCAGGCCACATGTGCACAATTAAATCAATGCCTTTGCCCAGGGTAAGGTATTGCAAGGGTTGTGAATTGCATCAGGACCATGCCCCTAATTCCATGGGTATTTCTCTGGTATTCCATGAGAATATTGGAGGACAAGGGAGACGACTGTAGACTCCAGAAGTAACTGAGTTTGATGGGCACTTGGAATAACTTTACACGACACGGCTGCTCGAATAGCTTTTCAACTTGTCAGACAGGCTTGTGTTTCCATGTGTGTGTGTGACACACACCTGTCAGCTCTGGACGCAAACACCAGCCCCTTCAATCTGAAAGCCATAATGGTCCTTATTTTTTTTTTTTTTCTTTTTGCTTGGTACTCTTCCTCACATTGGGTGACCTTAATTGATCTCTTTTGCTTTCCTACCTGTGGGAAAGTTAGGTTTCCATTGCGGGAGCCTCTTTGTTGCATAGATCAGAGTAGGAGAGTAGGCTGGGAAAATCCCCCAAGCATCAACTTGGCTTTGGTCATTTACTTTAATTCAGCACAACTCAGGGGGGCCTCCCAGGTGGAGGTTTCCCCACGGTGGTTTCAATGCCGTTATTTTGTACTAATGCCTCAAATTTAGGATATTCCTTCAGGCTTAGGAAATGACCCAGTTAGCAATAAATATCAATGATATTTAAGCCTGCCTTCTACTCATTGATAACTCTGTTTCTCCAGCAGATAATCATACGGATACTTCTGTACTTGTGTGTAAAGTGCCAATAGCATTTTTGTTGCATCATAAGAATTTAATTCATTAATTAAAGGAGCGTACAGCTGGGCACGGTGGCTCACACCTGTAATCCCAGCACTCTGGGAGGCAGAGGCGGGTGGATTGCCTGAGCTCAGAGGTTTGAGACCAGCCTGAGCCAGAGGGAGCCCCATCTCTAAAAAAAAGCTGGGCATTACAGCAGGTACCTGTACTCTCAGCCACCAGTGAGGCTGAGGTAAGAGGCTCACTTAAGCCCAAGAGTTTGAGGTTTCTGTGAGCTGTGATGCCACAGCACTCTACTGAGGGTGACCTAGCGAGGCTGTCTCAAAAAAAAAAAAAAAATGAAGGGTGCATAGTACCCACCAGGGGTAACATTTTTGTGTGCAATTTAGGGAGGAAAAGGTCTAAGTATTTATGCAGATGTACATAAATAAACATGACCTTATGTACTTACCTATATACATGTGTGTATCTTTTTGTTGAAGCAATGGTTTACGCTATTCTTAGAAAGGTTCCATCAAGCAGAGCACCCCAAACACACTTTAAATAAAAAAAGACCTGTAATTGTAAAAAATATCCTAACCTATGCAAAAACTAAAAATTTTAGCAGATATCTACATATATTTTTTTTTTAAAGGGGGAGATTGGTTTTTATTTTGGTCAGTCATACAGTTTTCTATTTTTTTTTAATTTCGAATTACTATGAGGGCACAAATGTTAGGGTACATAGTTTTGAATTCTAAGGTCACGTTCAAGTTGTAGGTGAGCCCTTGACCCAGGGCTGAACATCCTCGAATTGTGCACATTAGGTGAGATCCTGACAATGATCCTTCCTCCCCCTCCTCTCCTTCCACTCTTGCTAGACTACACTTCTGTTTTTTTTTTCTTTCCAGTGGGCATGTAGTTGCTTATATGTTGGTTTCACATTAGTATTAAATATATTGGACACTTTTTTCCCCCATTCTTGAGATACTTTACTAAGAAAAATGTGTTCAACTCCATCGATGATAGCAGATATATTTAACATCTTTACTTTATCTTAAGGCAAGTAACTAAGACACACTAGTTAAACACATTCATTCAGATTCCCTACTGCATTCTAAAGAGAAATATTTGCATTTTTTTCTTTATTTTATTTTATTTTTTTGAATATCCGGTAGAGTGCCATGGTGTGACAGCTCACAGCAACCTCAAACTCTTGGGCTTAAGTGATTCTCTTGCCTCAGTCTCCCAAGTAGCTGGGACTACAGGCACCTGCCACAATGCCTGGGTATTTTTCATTGTACTTCTCATTGTTGTTTAGGTGGTCCAGGCTGGGTTTGAACCCACCAGCCTCCGTGTATGTGGTTGGCAACATAACCACTGTGCACAGGTTTCCAGCCAATACTTGCATTCT
This sequence comes from Otolemur crassicaudatus, assembly GCA_963574585.1. Classification (NCBI taxonomy): domain Eukaryota; kingdom Metazoa; phylum Chordata; class Mammalia; order Primates; family Galagidae; genus Otolemur; species Otolemur crassicaudatus. The sequence continues at coordinate 37,838 of CAUYQS010114308.1, forward strand.
TTTTTTTTTGCAGTTTTTGGCTAAGGCTGGGTTTGAACCTGCCACCTCCAGTGTATAAAGCTGGCACCTCACTCCTTTGAGCCACAGGCGCCTCCCCCAATACTTGCATTCTTATATTTCATAAATCCCATCACTTTTTGCTCAAGGAGTTGCAAGAACTTAATAGGAACTAAATTCAGAAAAAGCGACACAAACAGATTGGATAAATAGCATTCACAGATTTGATAGCGTTCACAGATTTCCGAAATCAAACAAATGATCGTAATTTCATTTTGCTTCTTTTTTTCCTAATCAATGACTTGGGTTTTTTAAATAGAAACCTCCTGTGTGTTGAGGGAAAGGAGTGAAGCTTTGTAGACAAAATGGACAAAATTGTAGATAAACTGGCAAAGGAGAAACTAACTTTGAGTGACTCACAATCATTATATTTTTATAAAATTGTTGTGTGCAACTTAAATTTTCTGCTCATCAATAAATGATGTCCTTTTAGAGACACAAGCATGAGAACCATTCCTGTCTTTCCAGCTGGAGGCTGTAACAAACATTTAGCTAATTCATCTCTCCCTCAAAACCTTTCTCAGAAGCCAGATTTCAGATCAAAACAAACCAGCAGCTCCCCGAATTCAAAATTACACTACGAAAAGCATGCACCCACGTTCACATTTAGGTGAAGAACTTGAATCACCCAAACCGTCAAGTCACTGTGGGCAATCGTCAATCTGTATTGTTGCTCAGAATGTTGTTAATTTTACTAACACATCTCTTATGCCAAACTCTGAACGGAAAGACATTCTACCATCTACCTTCTCGTCTAAAAATGAGTTCCTTTCATTAACGGGGAGTGAACTATATTCCCCCGCATCTGGATGTTTCTTTACATTACATCTCTTAACATGTTGATTTTAGATACATCCCAGGACTTGGAAGGATTTCTGCTCATGCCTCTCCAAAACGCTCTCAAAAAATAAGCTGTGAAAATATGTTTTTAAAGATTTGCTTGAGGGAGGCGCCAGTGGCTCAAAGGAGTGGAGCACCGGCCCCATGTGCCGGAGGTGGAGGGTTCAAACCCAGCCCTGGCCAAAAAGTGCAAAAATAAATAAATAAATAAATAAAATAAAGATTTGCTTGCATTCATATCAGGCAGAGAGAGAGAAATTTGGTTCCCTTATAGTATCCCCCCAAACAAATTCTCAGCTTCTTTTTTTATACATGTGTATATTGGGTTTCCACTTGTGACTTCACAGAATTAAAAAGGCTAAATTTAGTGACAACAACAATATTTAACATAAGGACCGAGAACGAAAACCTCATAAAAATGAATGAAGGTCAATACATTCAGAAAAGAAATCAGACGATTGCTACAATGAAATATTAAGCAATAATAATAGTAATAATGCAAAGAAAGTAACATTCACATGGTCAGATAGGAGTATGTCTATTATAGAATACTTGGATCAGTTAACTTCTTCTTATTATTTTGTTTTTTTCAAAGTCTCAAAAAATATACAACTAATATTTATAAATAAAAGTAAGAGATAATTTGAAAAAAAAAACATATCATGCCAAATCTTATAGACAATAGAAAAAGAAATACTTCAAAATCATTGTACTTAATCTGGATACACTTGATATTAAAATTGGAGAAAATATAATATCATTATAAAGGGGAAATTACAAACATATTTCACTTATAAATGAGGATGCAATATGATAAACAACATTTAACATGTAGAATTAAAAATCAATGTTTAAGTAATGCGGTTTGGTGAAAATTAAATACAATTTATATGAGAATTAGTCACTAACTTCTTTCTTTCTTCTTTTTTTCCCCTTGCCGACACCCCCACTTCCTTCCTTGTCTGGTGTCCCCTTCTCCCACGCCCCACCATGTCATTAATTGTCTTCATATCAAAGTTATTAATCGGTTAACTTTTTTTTTCATAGGGAAAAGAAAGAAATCAACGAAAACAAAACGAAAATAATGGCAAAGCAGCTGTCTTGGTTCCAGGGTCCTCCGCCCCAGGCTTCAGTATTTAAAGTTATGACAAGTGCCAGCAGGTGCAGTGAGGTATGGAATTGGAGCTCAGATTTTAAGAAAGGCTGTGCCCATTTCCTGTGGGAAATCCTCACCACCCGCCAGTCCTAGACAGAACAACATATCCATTTTGTATGTCTATAATATTTGCTGAAACAGTTTTTGAGGACCATCTCTTCTTTCTATTCTAATTCATCAATCAACACACATTTTCCCTCTGACCGACTCAGAATGTTTTGCAGAGGCTAATACATCAAATCCGGATCTAGCATCATATGATATGTTTCAGGTGACTTTTTTTTCATGTCAGTCCATTTTTAAGTCTTCCTACTGGAGGATTGTGTGTGTGTGTTGTTAAATTTTCAGCGTCCTAAGTACTTGAAGAAAAACATTGCTTAGCTTCCTAAGTCCTCACACCAACTCCAGACTGTATAATGAGCTCACCAGGGGCTCAGGCATTTTTGTTTTCAACTGTTTTCCTCAGTTCCTGCCTTAAACTGTTGAGAAATTTTGCCTTGCTCTTTTAGATGGCTGACACATTTTTGTTGCCTACGAAATGGTTCTCAGGTTCATTTCTAGCTCCAGAGTTCTTAAGTACTTTACGACCGTTCTGGCTGTGAGATATCATGAAATTGGAGGCCATTATCTTGATGAGAATCATTCTGCCTTTTCCGAAAGGCTCGGGGCATTCTGATTTTGTAAGCAAATCCCTCTACCTTTTTTGACACCACAAAGGCCACCCCTCAAGAGTCTGAGTGTCCCCTCTGGTTGAAACAAATGCGTCTGTTATTTAGTTTGATCAACAGAATGGAAGCGTTGAAGGCATCACTCAGCTCAGGCTGTTACAGGCATTTCTCAGGTGCAAAGATTAAATAGGGACATGTTGGGGGAACCGTTACATTTTATTTTTTTAATCAGCTTCTCTACCTATGGAAGAGAGAGGGCAAAATAATTGAATGCAGAAAGCAGGCCTTATGCAAATTGGAACGACTTCTCTTGGCTAAACAGATGCAAACTGAACATTTTCTTTTTACATTTTTTTTTGTGTGTGTATGTGTCTGGAGAGAGGTTATTCCAAGCAAAGAAACTATCACATTAGGGAAAACTGCCTTATCCCAAGGTCATCATACTCCAGAGATTGAAGAAATATCTTTGTGTGCAAGACTATACTTTTCCCAGAACCTAGGAGTCATGTCCAACCTTTTTTCTTTTCTATTACACATTAGAAAAATAAGACTTGTCTTGAGCCACAGGATTAATGAGGAAAAACTAATGAAAAATGACTAGCAAAAAGAAAAAGTAAATAAAAAGTTTGCACAGACTTTTCGTGATATTCAGCACCGTAGATAAACAAAAAACAAGTTAGCATGTGGCCTGCAGGCTGTCAAGTTGGGCTTTCCTGGAGGAGGGATGATTTCTTCCATCAAATACCACTTTAGGGGAAAGGAAGGGGCCCCCCCAAAACACAGCATCCTAAGGGAAGGCAGTAAGAGACTGCTTCGGATTGGGGAATTCTGTTTTGAAGCTTTTGGGTCCATGGAGAGGAATTGGTACTGTGGTCTCAGTATCTAGGCATGTGGACTGGAGTTTGTGTATCTTGGAATAGGACAGGAGTCGTGGGCCACGGGTCAGACAAGATCTAAGCCTCAGTGCACCCCAGGTGGCTCAGAGACCATTGCGAGCTCCATGAATCAAAATTAACTTTTTTTTTTCTTCTGCAACCTGCCGGAAGATGGATCCTCCTTTTTAAGGAAGCTGTGGCAGATTGAGACTGAGAAGATTTAAGAGAAAAATGTAAAATATCTTCCTAACAGGTCTTCCAGTATTGAGCAATTCTTAGAGAGAAAGGGAGAGACAGAGAGAGAAGGGAGGATGGGGGAGAGAGACAGAGAGAGAAGGTTGATGATGGCAAGTCATTCAGGCTAAATGTGTAATTACAAAAGCACCCATGCCATAGGTAGTTGCTGCATCAATTTTAGGAACCTTCACGCAGTTTGATTAAAATTATCTAAATTAGGGCGGTGCCTGTGGCTCAAAGGAGTAGGGAGCCGACCCCATATGCTGGAGGGGGCGGGTTCAAACCCAGCATGACTGCCCCCAAACAGCAACAGAATAATATCAATTTATGAATTTTTCCCTGCTCAGATGAACATTTTAAAACTTCAACCCTTTCCTGACCCAGAGATAACTCAGCTCCTAAATGCTAACTGTCAGTAGTCTCTTCTCCAAATGATCTAAAGAAATAAATCCAGGCAAAGGACAAATTGTGTGCATACAAATTATGCATATGTAAATATATTAACGTGTACAGCATATAAACCCTATAATATTAAAATGATACATGCATAATATGTAACGGTGATATATATGTGTAAATACAAAGTGAATCACAATTTCTCCGTAACATTGTTAAAAAAGAGAAAAAGATTTTGAACCATTTTCATTCCACACCTTAGGACTTGTGAGCGTTTTCTTTGCTATAATGAGTTATTGAGTCTCAAATAAATTGTCTAAGTGCTCGAAAGATTGAATCTCTGCTAAAAACAACTCCTGACATATTACTCAATGATTTTCGATTTTAATCTGGCGGGATTTGTTCAGGTTGGTTAACTTTGTAACCACTGCAGCTGAAGAAATGTAACTTTGCCACCAGGAATTATAGATGCTTTGGACACCGGCAGCTCTTTGGTAAGGCAAATGCTTTATTCATGCACTTCTGGCCAGAGCTTTTGCATAATCATCAAAATAGACATTTATTTTAAAATCCAGTTCCCCATCAGTGTAGAAGTAAACTTTGGACAAACTCCTGAAATTGTCATTCTCTCGAAAAACAACATTGAAACACTCTAGCAATGTGGGATAAAAGGAGATAAAGGGAGTGATGGAGTGTACAGCCACCTCAAGAAGGCATGTGCTTTTAATTTCCCTCTTCCTGATCCCCTAATGCGATAATGAGGGAAACACTATTTATTTAAAGGAAGAAAGAAAGAAAGTAAAATATACTTGCTTAAAATAATTGCATGTGGGGTGGTGCCTATGGCTCAAAAGGGTAGGGCGCTGGCCCCGTATGCCAGAGGTGGCAGGTTCAAATCCAGCCCCGGCCAAAAATAAATAAATTAATAATAATAATAATAATTGCATCTATCTGTAAAACCTACTTTGCCATTTGATGTGGAGTAACTCTTTACCCCTTTACGTGGAACCAAACTGGAAAACTGATGTTTAAGGGGTAACTGTTTTCTCCTCTATATTGAGATTAGAAATTGAGGTTCATTGTTCGCTTGCTGAGTGAGAATGTTTTTTACATTTAGTGATTGACAGTTTTAGTCACATATTGTTCCAGTCAGAGAAAGTTGAGCTTTCTTATAAAGAGTGACAGTCACGTATTCAGGAATATCATGTAACCATTCTTGGGTGGGGTCTTTTATCATTTTTTTTTTTTTTTTTTTTTGCACGTTTTGGCCGGGGCTGGGTTTGAACCTGCCACCTCCGGCATATGGGGCCGGCGCCTTACTCTTTTGAGCCACAGGCACCACCTGGGTCTTTTATCTTTTCTTACTGATTTTTACTTGTATTATCATATGATCTGGATGGATAAAATCATTTCTAGTTCCATGCATTGAACGTAATATCTCCTTAAATATTTTGAAACTTCTTACTCTTTAAACATTCTCTTAGAACTAACAGGTGTTTGACACTAAAGCTTTGAAACTGAATCATAGAAACTTTGTAGATTTTTTTTTATGACTTTAAACACTTCCCTTCTGGATTTTAATCAGAATTATATAACGATGCTTTTTAATCATTCATACTGTATTTCTGTATTTCTCTATGTCAAATTCTCAGGATTCTAAGGAGCTTTATGGCCAAGTCTACTCTGCTTTGGAACAGAATTTTTTTGCATTTTCCTTTTTAAATGTTTTACAATATAACCATAGACCAATGAAATCCACTTACACTTTGAAAAATGCCATTATTGTGAATATGCATTGATGTAGTTACATTACTAAGGTAATGAAAGAAAACACTCAAGTTTGGGGGTTTTTGCAAGTGCTTGTTTATCTTCAAATTGTACCGTTTCCTTCTTATTATTTCATTAAACAAGGACAGAATTCACTTTCCAAAAGTATAATCACTTCAGTCAGTAAATCTGAACATCAAACTGGCAGCTTGTTAATAAGTGTTAAGTTCTTCTTTTGCATAATAACTTATAGCTGTAAATGAAAATACGCTTTCTTCTCTGATTCCAAACAAAATAACTAAAATTATCATTCTGTTTGTCACCTAGAAATTAATCCCATAGAGTAGAAAAAAACTTTATGTAAAATCTTTATGTAAATGCTGAAATATAGATAACTAAAATTCGGGTTCAGAGATGTATTCTTTAATGCACTAAAAATTACTTAATGCATTGAAATTCTTAAAAGTATTGACAGATTTTAAAAGTGAGGGCTAGTGTGATAAAATATATATACAACTAGGAAAACTCATTTTGAAATGGTGGCATATTATTTATAATTTTTGAGCATAGTTCAATATTCATTTTTAAGTTGCACTATGAAAAAAAATGGTTTCCTTTGTTAAAACAAATAAAAAATCCCTAAGTCACATTATCTTTTGAAAAAATGTACAGTTAAAAAACAGAATTTTATCCGGCTTCATGTTTTCATTTCAGTTTTATATTTCTGAGTTGTATAATTGAGTTTTCAAAGGAAAACTACTGAGAAAAACAAGAAAAAAATACTTCAAGGAATAATTAGAATGGGTAGACTCTGCCAGTAGCCAAAGGGTATAAACAAGAAAGTTATTTATATTCTTTTGAAGAAGAGAATACAAATCTAATAATTTTGAAGGTAACAAGTTTATTAATTGAAAAAACTATGCCATTATATTTATTATCAAGACATAGGAAGATGTCCTGGGTCTACCACAAATTAAAAGAGATTTTATTTTATGTTACCGTTTTATGGTGACACACAGCTATTAATTGTAACTTTCACAAAGTTACAATTCCCAGTGTAACTTTGGGACACACAGCTATTAAATGTAACTTTCACAAAGTTGTGTCACTATGGTGACACACAGCTATTAATTGTAACTTTCACAAAGTTGTGTCTCTATGGTGACACACAGCTATTAATTGTAAGTTTCACAAAGTTACAATTCCCAGTGTAACTTTGGGACACACAGCTATTAAATGTAACTTTCACAAAGTTGTGTCACTATGGTGACACACAGCTATTAATTGTAATTTTCACAAAGTTACAATTCCCAGTTGTAACTTTCACAAAGCCAACTCCATGAGGATCATGTTTATCACAAAAGGCAGGGGGATATTTGGATTTTTTTCTTGATAACGCGTTTCACTGACGGCACAACACTGCTTTTCAATAATTATTTTTGGTTTTACTATGACTCCTGTGCTAGTTAGCAGCTTGCTTGCCTCAGAATGATTTCTAACGAGAAGTGGATTATTCTGTATGAACTTCCAACCCAGTGAGTGTTCATGCACAGATACATTCATTGCATTTATTAAGCCATCCAAGTTTTCCTCCCCTTAAAAGATTTAAATGCATTGCTCTCAGAACTTCTCCCAAGCTAGGAAAATTGGGTGGATCAGTCTTATATTTTGTTTTAATCAACCACCAATTCACTGTCTTCTGAACATTGATTTAAGAATTGCACGCTCCACCTTAACAACATAAATAAAAAGTATTAAACACTCTGACATTTTAGGGCGTGAAATTTAAATGTTCTATCACGAGGGAGACTTCCAGATTTAGTCCATAAATGAAAGAAAGCCATTATTAACGGCTTGACTTTCCCTATATTATTTCCCTGTCTAATTTAACATCATCATCGTTATAATTAAGGAATTCTTTAGAGTCTACAAAAATTCATAAAAATGAGGGATGTCTGTTCCTTAAAGCACATTGTAAATTTTAAATCTTTACCTGATAAACTTTTTATGGAGTTAATAAAAGTTGGATAAGGTGTTCCTTGTTAGTATATTTTATGTTATTTTCCTGAAAATATACTTTATTGAAGGTGACAGGTGATTTCTCTTCTTTTTCTTTTTCTTTTTTAATGTTTCTAAGAAAATATTACATTCCATGGGGCTTGCTTTTCACCTTCCAAACCCTTAGGAGTTTTTCTTTTCCTCTCTGCCCATTCCTCTGGACTGAAAAGCTTGCTTGGTTTTATAATAATTAATCTCAATCTGCAATTGAATTTTTCTTCTGTAAGCATCATAGTCGCACACTTGAGTTCCCACACCAAGTTGAAAAGGTGTGGGCGTAAATGAGTTTAGATTCCGTCAAAGTCAGTTGATGTGTTGAATAACAAATTAGGAAATAGTTTGCATTTTTCCCCGTGTTGATTTTCCCTAATTAATCTCTAACATGTTTTTTGCAATATAGAAGTGACAGATGTTTGTTGCCAAAAAGTGACACAATATGGTAAAAATATTTACATGTCCTCACATACAGTGTATGTTCACGGTATATGTGATGTTGTAATTAATAAAATTGTGCATATGTAATCCATCTTACACATTTTTCCCAGTTTTTAAATATTATAATTAAGTTAGAAGAGAGTATTTGCTATCACAAGTGGTAGACACTATAATTTTGCACCCATTAAAAAAAATTATTAAGGGAATGCAAGCTAACACATTCCTTTTGGAAAGAAGTTTGGAGAATACTCAGGGATCTAAAAATAGTCCTGCCATTCAATCCTGTAATTCCTCTACTAGGTGTCTATCCAAAAGACCAAAAATCACTTTACAACAAAGAATTTGCACCAGATTGTTCATTGCAGCTCAATTCATAATTGCCAAATCATGGAAGAAGCCCAAGTGCCCATCGACCCATGAATCGATTAATAAATTGTAGTATATATATACACCATGGAATACTATGCAGCCTTAAAAAAGATGAAGCCTTACCTCTTTTATGTTTACATGGATAGAGCTGGAACATATTCTACTTAGTAAAGTATCTCAAGAATAGAAGAAAGAGTATCCAATATACTCAGTATTATTGTGAAACCAATTTATAACCACTCACACTTTCATATGATAGAACTATAGCCCAGGATGAAGGAGGGAAGAGGAGGGGGATGGGAGGGGAGGGGGGAGGTTTAATGGAAGGAGGGTAAAAGGTGGGACCTCACCTATGGTGCATATTGCAAGGATCCATGTCAAATCTATTAAGCATAGAGTATAAATGTCTCAACACAATAATTAAGTAACTGAGGTGAAGGCTATATATCATGTAAGTTACTAGTTTGATAAAAACTTTCCAAATTGTATTTAAAATCAGCACATTGTACCCCATAAATACATTAATGTATACCTAATCTATGTGTTCATGACTTAATAAAAAATAATAAAATAGAGTGGTGCCTGTGGCTCAAGGAGTTGGGCGCCGTCCCCATATACCAGTGGTGGGTTTGAACCTGGCCCCAGCCAAAAACCGCAATACATAAATAAATAAATAAATAAATAATCATTAAAAGACTGGAATTGGAATTTCCCTAACACAAAGACACATCACACACATGAGATGATGGGTAGCCCAGTTACCTTGATTTGGATAATACACATTGTATGCCTGTATCAAAACATAACATGACCCTTATAAATTTATACAATTATTATATATCCCTAATAATCAAAGCAAACACAGACACATGGTAGGCACTTGTTTCACTTCTTTGAAAAAACATTTTTATAAGACAACACTACAAGGACAATTATAACAAAAGGACTCTCAATTCTAAGAACTTTTCAGATAAAATACATCAGGAAGGAGTAGAAAATGCATTTGAAAACGTGTTAAAATTATGTTAGCACAACATGGACAATGCTTAAAAATTTCAAATACTTAAGAAAGGGACAACAGTATATTACAGTGTCTTTTTTTTTCTTAGAGATGCCTTTTTTAAGATTAACACATTTAAAATTTTATTTAATTTATTTATTGTTTCAGTTTTTGGTTGGGTCCGGGTTTGAACCTACCACCTCCGGTATATGGGGTTGGCACCCTATTCGCTGAGCCACAGGCACCACCCAACACATTTTAAAATTTTAATGTTGATTTAAGTACTTTAGGTCTTGGTCACTTCCTCTTCACCATATAAAAACTAAACATTAGGAATCTTCGGGGTTTTTTTTTTTTTTTTTCACCTTTCCTGGGAATAAATAGAATATATTTTTAAAGTTTTTTTTACGTTTGTGTCATTTTTGTGGAATTCTGTAAATACATGTGCAAGGTTATTTTACATTTTATAGGGTAATTCTTAAAATGAAAGATGGGACCAACCATATAATGGTCAGATAGATGAAACTATGCAAACTCGACCAGCAACTATTAGAACCCTGAGGAAGAAAATATCATTATGATGGGGTGATATCTGTGTCTCAGTGGGTAGAGCACCAGCCCCATATACTGAGGGTGATGGGTTCAAACCCGGCTCCCGTCAAACTGCAACAAAAATATAGCCAGGCATTGTGGTCGGTCCCTGTAGTCTCAGCTACTCGGGAGGCTGAGGCAAGAGAATCGCCTAAGCCCAGGAATTGGAGGTTGCTGTGAGTTGTGATGCCACAGCACTCTACTGAGGGCGACAAAGTGAGACTGTGTCTCTAAAAAAATAAAAATAAAAAATATATATATATATATAAAATATTTTGATAAAGACACACAATTAAGGGGAATTAAATCATAAGCAGATATACACAATAAATTCTAGATGTTTTGTTTTCATTTTGACTGGCTCTTCCTGGCATAAGATTCTAAGTTTAAAAGTAGATTTTCTGAAATCGTGAAGGTAATATGATAAATGTCTGTGTTCTTGCCTTCTCTAACAATATCGGTGGTGGTTTTCTGTAAAAGTAATTCTTTTTGTAGTGTTGACCCTAGATTTTCGGAGGCCCCTTTAGTTTTCAAAGTGCATAATACAGTCACCATCTGCAAATGTCTCTCCACCTTCACCCTCCCCACTCTGGATTTAATTTCCTCTCTCTCCTTTCTCTCTGTCTCCCTCTTTCTTTCTAAAAGTTTTGAAACAGCCTAAATGCCCACCAACCCAGGAATGGATTAACAAGCTGTGGTCTATGTACACCATGGAATACTACTGAGCCACTAAAAAAGATGGAGACTTTACAGCCTTTGTATTAACCTGGATGGAAGTGGGACACATTATTCTTAGTAAAGCTTCCTTTTAATTTTTAGCTGCTGCAGGACTACTTTGAGTATAGCAGTTGCTCTGTGAGTTCTTTCTGGAGATGTGGAATCCCTTGACGAGGCATTTTAAAATGATTGTGTTTTCCATAGAGACTTATCTCCCTTTCATTCTCTCCACCACCCTCACCTGATCACTCATTTACAATTCTCTCAGAAACAATAAAATTGTAATTTGGAACCGGAACTTCTTTTTTATTATTGATTACCAGTCACCCCGATTTTATAAAATATTGAGGGAAATATAGCACAATGACCACCTGGGTTTATATCTCTTGCACGGTTAGAATGTCAGATAAACGTGAATTAAACATGAGTATAGATTATTTATAACACGAGACTCAGGGATCCTTCCTTCCCTCCCTCCCTCCCTCCCTTCCTTCCTTCCTTCCTTCCTTCCTTCCTTCCTCCCGCAGTTTTTGGGCCGGGGCTGTGTTAGAACCCACCACCTCCAGCATATGGGGCCAGCACCCTACTTCTTTGAGCCACAGGCGCCACCCTCAAGGATTCTTTACCACTATAAACCATTTAAAAGGCTAAGCTTTTTTTAAAAAGGTGCTCTCTACCCATATAAATGTACACTCTAACTTAGTATGTTTGCTGTCAAAAAATACTCTTATTAATAGTAAAACCCAAATCTGATTTGACATTCTAAAGACAGATTTTTTTGAAATTTTACTTATATAAATTTTTTTTTTATTGTTTGGGATTCATGGGGGGTACAATGAGGTTATACTGATTGCATTTGTTAGGTAAAGTCACTCTTGTAATTGTGTCCCACCTCCAAATTTGTGCCACATACCATGACCCCCCAACCCCTCTTACCTTCCCCTCTCCCCATCCCTCACTCCCCCACCCCAAATGTGACATTTAATTTGGTTGCTCAAGCTAAGTAGATTTTAATAGATGAAATATTATTCCTTTTACTTTATTTGAAACCATCCTTTAGTTTTGTGTATTTATTTGTGTGTGTGTGTGCAGAAATATTTTAAGCCATATTTTCTAATCTACGCTTATTTCCTCATAAGATATAATGTTGCCATAGATGATGAATATTTACTAGAAAAAGCAGCTCAGCTAAAACAAATACAATAGTTAAGTTAATAGGATGCTGTGACTCTCTGGAAAGATTAGACACGGAGTCAACTGGTTAATTCAATTTAGATTGCTTGTAAACCCCGGGGACAGGAGGGCTAGTTCTCAGCAATTAATTAATCAAATCCAGCATTATCTGGTGCAGTAAGCTGGCTAAAGGGGATTATTTATTGATTATTTATAATAAAGGCAAAAAGGAGACAGTGTGAAGGCATAATCATTGCAAACCCTTCATTAAATGCTTTACTTCGTAGTAAGAGCAGGGTTAGCCAATAATTACCCACTTGAAAAATTTATTGGCCTTTACCACTAAAGAGTAGGCAGAAATACCCATTAAACTTGCATTGTTTAAGTACACTTGGAATTACTTTGGCTACATAATGGTATTCCAAATTATCCGTATTATGCTATAATCATATTTTATAATCATGATAATTATATTGCACATTATATATCCATCCTATTACAATACAATTACACAGTCATCTATAGTATTATTTTATAGTTTAATCTTATTTTAACTTCACACATAGTCAATAAATGTTATATCATTATACTGTGTATTTCATTAATACTCTTACAGGTGAAATTAGACAATATCTTATTTTTAGTATTTTGTATCAAAGGTCTAAGGAGATGGAAAATAAGATCATGGTATCTATGGGGGGGGGGGGAAATGAGGTCACTTCAAGGTTTAAACTTACTGGTTTGAAGTTTGCCACCAGAAAATTTGGCGCCACTGTTCACTAAATTAGGGTAAGCCTCACCAAATTAAGCTCATTAGACTCCAAGATAAATAAAATCTTGAAAGGTTTTGCTACTTATGTAGTGCGTTTTAGGATTTAAATTATAGTAAATGCTCATTGAGCTAAACAATGCTTTTCTCATTAAAAAAGTATTTATTATAAAAAATACATTTAATAATTATGTGCCATGGTTTTTAAAAAGATAATTGTGCATGCATGCATATAGACACTCAGATATATCACAGATGACATAGGTATTATGGGTATAGAGACATAGAAGCTTAGTGACACCCACCATGATAGAGAGAGAAAGAGAGAGACAGACAGGCACAGTTTCAGCTCAGAATACTGTGTTCAAAAATTTTGATATATTGGCTCAGCGCCTACAGCTCAGTGGTTACTGCAACAGCCACATACACTGAGGCTGGTGGGTTGAGAAATGCAACCAAAAATAGCCAGGTGTTGTGGCGGGCACCTGCAGTCCCAGCTAGTTGGGAGACTAAGGCAAGAGAATTGCTTAAGCTCAAGAGTTTGAGGTTGCTGTGAGCTATGATGTCACAGCACTCTACAGAGGGTGACATAGTGAGACTCTGTCTCAAAAAAAAAAAAGAATATTTAATTGTAAAATATGACAACTTGTATGTTAGTGTTTCTTTTTCCAGATTATGGTTTTCATGTAGTTTGGCAGAATATTGGTGAAAGCAATGTTGGTGTGAGTGTGTGTGTATTTTCTCTCAAGGGGCCGATGTCATTTAAAGCAGAAGCAGTAATACATATATATTTGTTATTTAAATATATATACATATATTTAAAAAGGGTAAAATTATTAAAATTACAGTACTCAATAACAAAAGATGAACACGTCATGTTGAGCAAGTCAACCATGACTCAACTATTACAATTTTAATACAGTATTTTTCCTGTCTGAAAATCTGAATACATTTTATTTTTTGGCACCTTCTGTATATGTGTATCTCTATCTGTCTATCTATCTATCTTTCTATCTATCTATCCATCCATCCTTCTATCCATTCATCCATTCTTCTTATCTATCTATCTATCCTTCTATCTATTCATCTTATCTGTCTATCATCTATCTATCTAGCCATCCATCAATCTTTCCATCCATCTATCACCTGTCTGTTTATCTGTGTCTTCCATCTAACTGTTTTTAATCAATGTATGTATCTATATATCCATTCATCCATCCATCCATCTGTCTATCCATTCATATAATCAATCAATCTGTCTATCTATCTATCTATCTATCTATCATCTATCTAGCCATCCATCTGTCTATCTTTCCATCTCTCTTACCTATCTCTCCCTCTCTATCTGGCCATCCATCTTATCTATCTATCTATCTATCTATCTATCTATCTATCATCTATCTATCTATCTAGCATGTCTTCCATCTATCTGTTTTATCTATGAATCTATCTATCTGTCTATCATTTATCTATCTAGCCATCCGTTCATCTATCCATCCATCTATCACCTATCTATCTGTCTGTATATCTATATAGCCATCCATCCATCTAGCCATCCATCCTATCTATCTATCTATCTATCTATCATGTCTTCCATCTATCTGTTTTATCTATGTATGTATCTACCTATCGTCTGTCTGTCTAACCATCCATTCATCTATCCATCCATGTATCACTTATCTATCTGTCTATCTTTCTATCTGTCTGTCTGTCTATCTACCTATCTATCCATCCATCCTATCTATCTATGACTTACATCTGTCTGTTTTATCTATCTGTCTATCTATATATCTATGCATGCACGCATCCATCCATCCATCCATCTGGGGGGGGGGTATGTGTGTGGTGTGTTTTGCAAGAATACCACAGGTGGTATTCTTATTTACACTTGCCCCAAGATCTAATAAAACTAAATATTTACGTATAGCTTCCAGCGATCTTCCATATGTCCATTACCCTCTTTTCTCCCCATTTATTATTATAATTTTTTGACTATGGTGAAATGCACACATACGATAAAATTTACTATCACTGTCATTTGTGCACCTGTGCTGTTGTGTAAACATCACTTGGAGGACGTTGCCATCACCCCCAAAGAAGACTCCGTACGCATCAACAATCACTTATTTTCTCCTTCCTTGGGTCCCCGGCAAACACCAATGCCCTTTCTGCCTCTGTGGGTTTGCTTATTCTGAACATTTCATTTCAACAGAATCATATGATAAGTGTCTTTGAGGTGGCTGACTTTGAGTACAGCATTTCTGAGATTCATCTATCTTGTAGCTTGGGTCAGCATTTCTTTCCTTTGTGTGGGTGCATTCCTGTGGAGAAAAGTTTGTGTGTATCTCAATAAGTTAAACAAAAAACTACTTCACAATCCAGAAAATCCCACATATATATATGGGGAGGCTGAGGCAAGAGAATCTCCTAAGCCCAAGAGCTGGAGGTTGCAGTGAGCTGTGATGCAACGGCACTGTACCAAGAGTTACAAAGCGAGACTCTGTCTCAAAAAAAAAAAGCCTTATATATTTTTAAAAAATTGAAACAGGTATTGAAACAAAAGCCTGTATCCAACAGTTGAGGATGGGGTTAGTCACATTAGCTAAAAGGTAGAAACAACCTACATTGTAATTAACAGGTAAATAAACAAAATACAGTCTGTTTGTAGTATGGGGCATTTTTCCCCCTCATTTTTCAAGGGAAATGTTTATTTTTGACTCCTGTATTTTATTATCATTGTAATGACAATTTGGATGGAACTAGGAAGTTCTCTTCTAGCTGAAACTTTCCAAGACCAGAGAAACAGCCACATGTACTCAAAACCAAAGTGGAACTAATTGGTCTACAGTCAAGTGACCCCGTGGAAGTCAGTCTCAGTGAAATCAAGCCGGGAGTGGGAAGGAAGAGGGGATGGGTAAATTTACACCTGTCTGTCGGGTACAGAGCCCAGCAGGGGAAGGGTCTACTTACCAGTTTGACTCAATCTGTATGTAAACAAAGCATGCTTATCCCTTCATGTTCTGAAATAAAAATAATAGCAGTAAAAAAAGGACTACTGAGTGCATCAGGATGGTAGAACTGTCTCCGTTGGTGTAAAGGGTTCAGAATTTACGGAGGTGTGATTTGTTATCCTTTTTGGGGTTCTGAAGATGGGGCAGGGGTGGCTTTTCAAGCGCTAGTGGGTTATGATAGAGAAGGATAGTTAGGGGGGAACATGCTGGAATGGAGAAAGAGCCAACTTTTCAGCCATGGTGGAGGGTAAAAGAGATGATTCCTACCTGGGGATTCAAAACATCTTCCTCTCTCAAAAGCAGTTTGTCTACAGGGGAGGGAAAAAAAAAGTTCTACACATCAACATCCCTTCCCTGTGGATGTTTGGCAAACACACATAAACCCAATTAGACAACATGTGTGATTTACTGTGGTGGGATGAAGGCCACTCAATTTTTTTTTGCAGTTTTTGGCCAGGGCTGGGTTTGAACCCTCCACCTCCGATGCAGACGCCCTACTCTTCTGAGCCACAGGCGCCACTCGAAGGCCACTCAATTTTTATTATTAGCCCTGTATTTCCATAGATTCTATTTTAGAAAAGAAATGTATTAATGTCAACAAACATATATCCCTTGACGTACAAAATGTGTCAAAAGTATGTTCATTTGTCTTACTTATCTGCTAAGCTGACGTCTTCAGAAGTAGCATGAACATAATTTGTGTCCTGTCTGATACAATAACTTGTAGAAAACTCAGTTAAATCTAAACACATTTCTTAAGGATACAATACTAGAGCAGAATCGCTTTCTCTTATTTTTCTGCAAACATAGCTGGATACATTGACTTAAATTTTAGGTTTTGTGACAAATATTCCCAAGAACCTGTGTGATATTAAATGCACCCTGTTAGTGGTTTCAATAGCAGCCCAACTTCAGCTGAAGACTTTTCTTAGAAAGCATAGGAGCCAATGCTCTCTCGGGAGATTTTTCCAAACAGAAAATGGCATATCGATATTGGACAGATTTCCTTAGAGAGATGGGTTGCATGTATATTTTATAAAAGCAAAAAGCACCTCAAAATCAGTTTTAGAATCATCTTTATTATGTACGCATGGGAACATGGATCGTATTGAAAATTTACAACTTTTCTTTCCTGATTCCTGACAAGTATATTCAGTAGGTGAAAAAGTATTGTGTATTTGAACATTTAATTTGGAGGACAGAGTTCTGAGGAATAGACAAATGAAAATGTCTGAACATTCTATAATAAGACTTAGGACGCTGCAGTGAGTTCAGGTCTTTGACTGGAAGGCTGACCTCATTCTCTAATATAAAAGAATAAAAGAGAGAGAGAGAAAGAGAGAAAAAACAAGTAATTGAGGAAGGACCACTCTAAAATAGAAAATAACTTTGAAGCAGAATAAAGTTGTGAAAGTTCAAAAAATGAAAAGATATTGTCTTCAGCACTTTGGTTTCTGGGATAATCCCCCCCCACCAATGGAATATTTTCCAGCATTAATCAGAGTGATTGGAAACTATTACCAAATTTACTTAGAATGCAATCATTTAAATTATTGCCCAATAAGGCACTCAACTTAGAAATACAACTTGATTTTAAATTTGGACTTATTTTAAAAATTGCTCATATCAGAATTGATTGCATTGGATTCTTGCTTCTCCATTCTTGTGATATTTTTGCTAAGAAGAATGTGTTCCAACTCAATCTCAAATCATTCCAAGGGGGTAGGGGAGTGAGGGAGAGAGGAGAGGAGGGCAGGGGATGGGGGCTATGGCATATGACACATCTCTTCTGAGGGGAACACAATTATAGTGGGACTTTACCTAATAAATGCAACCAGTGCTACCAAAAAAAAAAAAAAGAGAGAGAGATGAAAAGAAAGAAATTCAAATATATGTCCTATGTGAATTTTGTGCAGTAATGCCAATAAAGTTATTCTTCCTCTTAAAAAAAATTGTTCAATTTTCTAGCCTAGAGCCCATAGCTCAGTGAGTAGGGTGCCAGCCACATGCACTGAGGCTGGTGGGTTCAAGCCAAGCCTGGGCCAGCTAAACAAGAATGACAAACTGCAACAAAAACTAGCCAGGCGTTGTGGCAGGTGCCTGTCGTCCCAGCTACCATGTTTTCCCAAAAATAAGACCTACCTCAAAAATAAGCCCTAGCAGGATTTCTATGCATTTGTTAAATATAAACCCTACCCCAATAATAAGACCTAGTGATGGGCATGGCTATGTAGTGCATAGCCACTCCATGCATTTTGGTGCGGAGTGGTAAGGAAGACTGGAATGCCTTTTATCTGCCACAGCTCCCTTCTCTGAGCCATTTGCACTTGTGTGGGTGTGCGTGTGGTAACCACAGTCTCAGGCATCCTATGGTGCATGTGCGAATGGCTAGGGGAAAGGAGTTCACACATCACTAGAGCCAGCCCCACCAACAAGGTCAGCTCCACAGTCAGGTTCCAGAAGAAGATGACTCAACTGTATTGGAATAAATGTAGGTTGTTGTATAATACTTAATAAAAATAAGACATCCCCTGAAAATAAGCCCTAGTGTGTCTTCTTGAGAAAAAATAAATATAAGACAGTGTCTTATTTGGGGGAAAACACGGTGCTTGGGAGGCTGAGGCAAGAAATTTGCTGAAGCACAAGAGTTTAAAGTTGCTGTGAACTGTCACGCCATGGCACTCTACTGAGGGGGACATAGTGAGACTCTGTTTAAAAAAAAATGTTCGATTTTCAATACCACTTGCATGAATATCTCATACCCACAGATAAATGTTTTGTTCTAATAAAACTGTCAGATGAAAATACCACAGCTATACCGTATTTGCTCATAATACCAGTCCAAGTGGTCATCCAAACTCACCTATTATTTTGAACACTTACTATTCTAGTAGTATGTTTTTTTCTGCATAAGGTTAGAACCATGTGTGAATTCTGTGCTGTGTGATTCTGGAAGCTTTTATGGTGTGGGATTATTTAAGTTCAAATAGTTATTCTGTGCATCAACAGCTTATTAAACTGGGAAAATAACAAAACTCTCAGTATACTACTTCCAATTTGTTAAACAGAGAAAGTGCTATCTGTTACTTAAGGAGGCTGAAGACGGAGAAAATTTTGTAGGAACAGAGAAATACCTTGCATACAACACGTGACTTAAAAACCAGAATGAACAAGAGAGAGGAAATGTATTAATATTTGTTTTTGAGGGCGGCATCTGTGGCTCAAAAGGGTAGGGCGCTGGTCCCGTATGCTGGAGGTGGCAGGTTCAAACCCAGCCAAAAAAAAAAAAAAAAAGTATTTGTTATTGAAGCATCAGCAGTGGAGACTGTCTAGGGACTCAGAGGTGGGGTATACAAAAATACTTAAGGTCTAAATAATCAGTGCATTTGAGGTTAATATAATTAAAGATGAATGGGGTTAGAAATACTGTAATTTTGGAAATCCTTTTCTGGAATGACCATCAGAGATTTCATCATGTGAGGTCAGACAATGAAGTTCCCAAATTCATCCTAGAAAAAGTGCTTTGAAGGGTGGACTAGGTGGGGGCATCGAGCCTAGCTTCCCGAGGGGAGCACCTCAAAGGTGACCATAACAATATTCATTCAGCAATGAGGTGCATAGCACTTTCTCTAGGCTGAGTTCACAAACTTAATTGTCTGGCCTCGTGCACACACATATACTTATGTATAATACACACAATTATATATACACTTTGCAAAATTAATACTGCAATGCCTATTTCATCATGTCTTCCATAAAAGTTTAGATAAATATTGCCAAACAGGGAACCACTCCTGGTCACTAAAAAGTTTACACGTGGAGGGGGGGGCACCTGTGGCTCAAAGGAGTAGGGCGCCAGCACCGTATGCTGGAGGTGGTGGGTTCAAACCCAGCCCCGGCCAAAAATTACAACAACAGCAACAAAAAAAAGCACACACGTAGGCATGGAGCAGTTCCTTAAGCCAGCAATCAAGATGTGTTCTCATAGGTGTGATTTTTGAGGGACTATAATTTTTAGAATTTTCTTTTATATATCTCCTATAAAATCAGAAGAGGGAAAAATACTGGTGAAGCCTAGATATATATATTGCTTTGCATGTTAAGTTTTGGCTGTTACATAGATCACTGGTTTGGGTAACTACGTCTAGATACAAATATTTAACTTGATACTTTGACAGCTGGAAATTTGAAACCAGAACAGGAGAAGTCATTTCCCAAAAGACTCACAAGCAAACAGGCAGAATAATAAAATGTCCTATTGAGCAGAATTAATACCTTTCGTCGAGAAACAAAAATTAACAAGTGATAGCCTATAAAACTCAGTCTCGATTTAGAGCAGGTAAAATATACATTTACATAAAGTTGAACGGTGCAAACTCTGTGACTTTAGGATAACAAATAAGAAAATAATACACTCTAAACGGCAAATCATCCGTAAGAAGAAACAAAGTTTAATTTTAGAAAAACCACGGTATCTGCAAAAATTTTGTCTGAAAATGTTATCTTCAAGAAGGTGAGCATGGGAGTAAAAAAAACAGGGCAAACATTTATTCAATGAACTGCTAACAAACTGGTCAGACACAGAGGGAGTCAACAAGAGGAATTAGGTCTATCGCGCTGATACCCACATGGGTGCATGTCTGGTCTATGAAAATTAGGTGGACACAAGGAGGTGGTCAGTGTAGGGAGGTTCTACTCTACAGTAAACCAGCATTTCTCATGGGTTAGATCGTAGGCAGCAGATTGTAGCAGCCTAGACGGGAACAGAATCAAACAGGTGAGCTATAAACTAGCACTAGGGTAGTGCCCTTTAGAAAGGGGGTGCATGTGATCAGAATGCAGGGATCTCTCTGAGTTCCTCACATGCACTGGGGAGTTTTCAGAAGCCGAGGCAGCTCAAATTTGCAGGCAAAATAGCACAGGCGATAAGGCAGGAAAATGCCCCATTTGGTAACAGATTTCCTGGGGTGTTTGGCTGCAGACTGCTCAAATGCTTTCGACGTGAGTCCCTCATGAAATCTGGGCAAAGTTGGGTTTGATAGTTTGGGGTTGGCTTGCACAAGAAGACTTTGGAATGAATCATCTGTCTTCTCGTAAACAGACAAGCTCTGTCGAGATCACATTTTCTGTGGTTTGTAGCAGAGTGGAATCTAGGTTCTGAACACAGCGTTTCCATATGGATCACTTATTAACAAAACGATTGATTGATTGATTGATTTTTATTGTTTCGGGTTCATGGAGAGTACAAAGAATTAGGCTGCACTGACTGCATTTATTAGGTTAAAAAAATATTAACAAAATCTTTGGATGTTTTTTTTTTTTTTTGCACAGGAATTGCTTGGTTACTTAATGTTATACACTTCTGGGCAATTGCCGCAATATGTTGTATTGTTTTTTTGGTTTTTTTTTTTTCAGGGTAACAACCAGATTTTATTTTGGAAGAATATCAAAAAAGTTTAGAGCACTTCCAAACAGAGTTGCAAATGGGTCTCTCTCCTGAAGGAGAAAAGGTGAGTGAGACCTCATGATATGTTTTTTTTTTTTTAATTATTACTATTATTTTTGATGTTTCTGGCGGGGCTGGGTTTGAATCCGCCACCTCCGGCATATGGGGCCGGCGCCCTACCCCTTTGAGCCACAGGAGCTGCCCTAAATTATTTTTTATTAAATCATAACTGTGTGCATTGATGCATTTATGGGGTTCAGGGCACTGCTTTGATATACAATGTGAAGTGTTTACATTGGACTAAGTAACACATCCATCACAATGATTTTAGGTACTTCATTGAGAATTAAAATATATTTATGTTACGTGAAGTGTCTGCTTAACCCTAAACTAACCCAGACCCTTAATTATGAGGAACAGAGAAAAAGTTATGTCACACCAATGCAATCCTGTACCCTCTTCTGTGACAATTAAGCTTCATTTTATGTATGTGTGTATAGAAAAAGAAAGCACATTACAGGATTTGATACTGTCTGTGGTTAGGTGTCCACTAGGGACAGGAAATGAACTCCTACAGATGAGGAAGGACTGCTGAATTAGTATAATAATTATTACTCTCCTCAAGAGGCAAATAAATGTTGCCTATCAAATCCTGACGAGGTGGTAGCAATGTATATATGCCATCTCTCTTCCAGCCGAAAATAGTAACCAAGGAATGGTTTCTCATTTATTTTATATTAAAGTACAGTACCGAGCCACTGGCTTTACAATCCTACATGATCTGGTGACCTGCGTCTTCGCCTTGTGGAATCTCGTAGTGACAGCCATATTCACTGTGGTTGTTGTACAGAACCAGCCGAGTTCAGCCATTAGGCAGTGCCCGTGCACCTGCTGAGCAATTTTTGTAAGAGTTCTTTCATCTTCAAAGGATTACCTCCCCCTCCTCTTCACTTCGGACTCAAAATAAATCAATCCCTACTAGCCCATCTTATCTTAATTAGACTTCAATCAATCCCTCTAGTGCCCTGATCATCTACTTGCTATGAGATATAAGTTGGTTGTTGAAATGACCCATTCGTGCCCTTATTTTGTGTATTTGACATTAGAATGCCACCCTCTTGCCTACCTACACAGCCCCGGTGCACAGATGCTGAGGGCTGGAAGGTCATTTCAACAGCAGCTGGTCTGCCACGCCTGGGAAAACACACAGGTATGAAATGAACAGCAAACATCCTTCTGGTTCCCAAACCCCAAACATTTCATGAAATCACAGGTGACAGAAATAGCATCAGTTAGAGAAAGAATTAAAAACTCCCACCGACTTTGGTTATTGTTACCGTTGCTACTTATTTAGAGAGGAAACTGTCCCTCGATATTTTCTTCTGGTGCTGGGAGTCACAGCCTAACTCATTCATTCTACGCTAATCAACTTCCCTCTTGAATGTTTTGTGATTTTTGTGTTGTGTTTGTTTATGTGTCTGTGTTAACTCGTGTCCAAAGAGTCTATCTCTTTTGATACTCATTGGAAAAAATGTGGGAACTCATTCCTTTTTGTTTATATATTTCTTTATTGCTTGTTCCTTAATCTGCTGGGTTTTTATGCTAAAATTCAGGTTAATGGGGCAGGACTTAGTGGGTCACCGTGCCTGTAATGCCTCGGGGGGAACCAAGGCAGGTGGATCACTTGAGCTCAGGAGGCTGAGACCAGCCTGAGCAAAAGCGACACCCTATCTCTACTAAAAATAGAAAAACTAGCCAGGTGTAGCGGTGGGCACTTGTAGTCCCAGCTACTCGGGAGGCTGAGGCAGAAGGATTATCTGTGCTCAACAATTTGAAATTGCTGTGAGCTACGATAACATAAGGGGAATCTACCCTGAGGACAGAGTGAGACTCTGTCTCAAAATCAATCAATCAATCAATAAAATTCAGATTATGTATTCTCAGCTGTCTTCCAACCCAGGCCCTGTGGTGTCCTAATCTGAGTATCCTCTGGGTGCTAATTTGGGTCAGACAGTCAAGGGCTTGTGGAAACGTCCTCTGAATGTTTACTGGTTTTCTTGGCAGTAAAAGTTTGGTTTTCTTGGAACCAAAAGTTCCCTGTAGGGAGGTCCTTAAGACCACGCAAATACTCTGTTTCTCCCTTAATCCTTCTCCCCTCTATTTAGCATTAGTTGATCAGTTTACCCAGTTGAAGTATACCACAGGGGGTACAAAATTATATATATTTTGTAACTACAGTCCTTACTTCATCTTCACTAGTTTTAGATGAGATATTTTATTATGAAGAATTGTATCTATATCTCTCTATTCAAATATATGCACACACAGATATACGCAAATACACACATCTGCATCTGATGCATATGAATTTATAAAGATTACACATATCTACATATCTACATTTGATGCATATGACTTTATAAATAAACATTATATAAAATATAAATGCATATGCTAGATATATATAAACACATATACCTATGACATACACAAATTTATATGCAAACTTATAAAATGGATATGTATTGCTATCTGCACACATATATACATTTGATATATATGCATTTAGACACAAACATTATATGAGATATATATGTATATGTTATCTATGCATTTTATGTTTATCAATTTGTATATAAACATTATATAGAATGTATATACACATTTTACATGCACAGAAATGCATGCCTGTATATATGATATAATATACATTTGATGTATAGGAATTTATATATAAACATTATATAAAATATATGCATTTTATATATTGCATAAAATATATGCATATTTATATATATATCTCCTTTGAATATTTACTGCTTTTTTTGGCAACCGAAAATTATCTGTAGCGAGGTACTTAAGACTATGCAAATACTCTGTTTCTCCCCTAATCCCTCTCCCCTATATATGCATTTTATGTCTATTAATTTGTATATAAACATTGTATAAAATGTATATACACATGCAGAAATGCATGCCTGTATATACGATATAATATACACAGACACATGTATACTTATCATATGGACATGTGCACTGTGAATATCATTATATTTATAGTGTATTATTGTGCTTATTTATTTCACGTTCAAGTTACCCCAGAAACGACACCAACTTCCCACGTGCCCCTGTGATATGCCTTTGTGATATTTGGGGCCCATTTTTTACATTTTGGCCTATTTGAAGGTATTCAAGCTCTTTTTACATTTACCCGCTTCTTATATTTTTCTGTTTCTTATATTTATCTTATATTTTACCACCCTTTATTCCCCCACATGATATAAGTCATTGGAAGGATTCACCAAGCTCTCTGCAAGAGGAAAATTAGCCACATCTTTAGAGAGATCAGATCAGAGACGGGTATGGATGTGGGGTGTGTTCACTGCTGCTGTGTCTTGGGGACTTCTTTGTTATCTGATTGACCAGAGCTAGGAATTATACATATTACATATGTATACATGTGTAACCATGCTCCTGAGCTTACGTACACACATAAAAAGACACCTATGTCCATTTGCCAGCGCACACAATTTTACTTAGGTGTATGTGAGAAATCTTTAATTCACAGCAACATCTTCAATTCCAAGGCCGCTCCTATAAGGAACTTAATTACGTGTCTTTTCATTTAGACGTCTTCTTTCACTGTAAGAATGCGTCCTTCCAGCATCAGCTACCATTAATTTTGTTTTGTTTGTCTGTTTGTTTGATTTGAGACTGAGTTTCATTCTGTCCCCCCTGAGTAGAATGTAGTGGCATCATCACAGCTCACAGAAACCCTCGGGGTCAAGTGATCCCCTTGCCTCGGCCTCCCAAGTAGCTGGGATGACAGGTTCACATCTCAACACCTGGCTAGTTTTCTATTTTTGGTGCAGACGGGGTCTCACTCTTGCTCAGGCTGGTTTCATATTCCTGAGCTCAAGCAATCCACCTGCCATAGCCTTCCAGAGTACTGGATTACCTGTGTGAGCCACCATGCCTGGCCAGCTACCATTAATTTTGTTCCTCTGTATTAATTTCAATCATTATTTAAAAAGCACAGACTATGGTGGTGCCTGTCACTCAGTGGGTAGGGCGCCAGCCACATCCACTGAGGCTGGTGGGTTCAAATCAGGCCTGGGCCAGCTAAAGCAACAATGAAAATTGCAACAGAAAAATAGCCAGGCGTTGTGGCAGGTAACTGTAGTCCTAGCTACTTGGGAGACTGAGGCAAGAGAATCACTTAAACCCACGAGTTTGACATGGCTGTGAGCTGTGATGCCACAGCCCTCTACCCAGGGCAACAG
>CAUYQS010114311.1:0-16390 GCA_963574585.1 Otolemur crassicaudatus
ATCGCTGGTGCCCAACAATTTTTGGTTGTTGTTTGTTTGGCTGATGCCATGGCCCCCAAGGAAAGAAAAAATTTGACACTGTCACAAAAAAAAAAAAAAAAAAAAAAAAAAAAAAAAAAAAGACTTAGAACCAATAGGAAAAAACTTTGTGAATGTACTAAATGCCACTGAATCACACACACTGTAACATGGTTAATTTCATGTTATGTGAATTTTACCTCAATTAAAAAAAAAGAAAAAAAAGGGACAGACACTTTTGTAAGTGTGTCTGCTATGTTCCCGGAAGAGCAAGAAGCCAGGCCGGGCCCTATGTCTCACAATCCTAGCCCTCTGGGAGGATCACTTGTGCTTTTGAGTTAGAGACCAAGAGCAAGACCGCAGCTCTATTAAAAATAGAAAAATTAGCCTGGTGTTGTGGCGGGCTACTGTAGTCCCAGCTACTTGGGAGGAGGCAGGAGGATGGCTTCAAGTCAGAAGCCTGAAGTTTCTATGAGCTACAGCGAGGCCACAGCACTGTAGCATAGGGATAACAGAGTTAGACTGTTCCCCCGCCCCGCCAAAAGGCAAGGAGCACGGGCGCGCACACACACACAGAGCGAGGGCGAGCAAGCGGCAATGAGTGGGCATCTGCGTCCCCTGGCGGCCGTGTGGGGAACAGGCACGGCTGCAGGACGAGTCTAGGCGAGCGGTCACCAGGGCTCCACCTGAAGTGGCAGGTAGAGGCGGGGAGGAGCATCCGGGATATATTTGAAGTACATCCGTCATAATTGGAGGACGTATGTGGGAAATATAGACAAAAAGGGCTTCAGAGTTTTTGGAGTTGGTCTTGAGTTGCCATTTCCTGAGATGGGGCTCCGCTGTAAGGGGCAGTGGAAGGGAGAAATCGGGAACTTGGGTTTGAGGTGCCCCTTAGATACTCGCGTGTGGACATCTATTAGACAGATGCATGTAAAAATCTGGAAATGAGGAAATCCCTAGGCTGAAAATATGCACTTGGAGTTTGCATTATATTCAAACCCTTTAAAACGTGGGCGTTTGCCTTATATCCCAAGCATGTGAAAACTGCCCATTCTTTCCTTACGTAGTGCAGTAGAATTTTTATTTTATAAAATGATTCCTGCCAGCATTTCTCCCCCAAACCTCCAAATAATGAAACAGTGTGGAGTGGTTTGTGGTTTACTATTAATTTTTTCCTTTCCCATCTTTCTCTCTCCACTTGGGTCTGACCAAGGAGCCCAGTGTATCAGGGACCCCAAGCTACCCCCAAGTTGGGATATTTGCCAGGAGGACTCATGGGAATCAGCATATGGTTGATTTATTACAGTGACATAGCAAGAACGCACATCAGGTGGTAATGGATAAATGACCCCATGGGGAGTGACACAGGGCAGTTTCCCAGCAACAAAAATGCAGCAACTTGGGTGCCATGGGTTTTTTTTTTTGGGGGGGGGTTGTTTGTTTTTTTGAGACAGAGTTTTGCTCTGATGACGTGGGTAAAGTGCCATGGCATCATCGCTCATAGCAACCTCAAACTCTTGGACTCAAGTGATCCTCCTGCCTCAGCCTCTCCAGCAGCTGGGACTACAGCCCACCACAATGCCTGGCTTGAGTTTCTGTTTTTATTTATTTATTTACTTATTTATTTTTTAAGACAGTCTGACTATATCGCTCTTGGTAGAGTTCCGTGGCGTCACAGCTCACCGCAACTTCAAACTCTGGGGCTTAAGCGATTTCTCTTGCCTCAGCCTTCCAAGTAGCTGGGACTATAGGCGCCTTCCACAATGCCCAGCTATTTTTTTGTTGTAATTGTCATTGTTGTTTGGCAGGCCCGCGCTGGGTTGGAACCTGCCAGCTCCAGTGTATGTGGCTGGCACCCTCGCTGCTGAGCCACGGGCACTGACCCTGTTTCTATTTTTAAAAGAGATGGGATCTCACTTATGCTCAGGTTAGTCTTGAACTTTTGAGCTCAATCGATCCACCCATCTCATCCTCCCAGAGTACTGGGATTATAGACGTGAGCCAGGGTGCCTGGCCAGTGTGCCATGTTTCTGCCCAGCAAAGCTCATTAGAGACTCAGCACCCAGAGTCTATACTGGAGGCTGGTCACTTAAAATCCTTTGCCTAACATGCAACAAAATTTCAGGCTCCCAGAAGGAAATGAGGGGTTTCAGAAAAAAACAACATTGTTGGCTTGGCGCCTGTGGCTCAAATGGCTAGGGTGCCAGCCACATACACCTAAGGTGGCGGGTTCGAATCTGACCCGGGCCCGACAAACAACAATGACGGCTGCAGCCAGAAAATGGCCAGGTGTTTTGGCGGGCGCCTGTAGTCCCAGCTACTTGGGAGGTGGAGGCAGGAGACTCACTTGAGTCCAGGAGTTGGAGGTTGCTGTGAGCTGTGATGCCACTGCATTCTACCCAGGGTGATAGCTTGAGGCTCTGTCTCAAAGGAAAAACAACAACAACAACAACAACATTGTTTTGTACAGTCTAGGTATGTTGACTCAAATTTATTAGGTAGTTTTATGCCAGAGGAGGGAGCTATTTACCAGCTAATTTCCCAAATGAAAATTTGGCAGGCCGTGGGCCAATCTTGCAAGTATGACTTCCTAAGGATAAGGATAGCAGCTCCAGACTGTTCAGGCCTCCCTTATTCTGTACCTGCTGGCTGAATTTCTTTCTTTCTTTTTTTTTTTTTGAGACAGAGTCTCACTCTTTCACCTAGGCTGGAGCGCAGTGTTGGGGTCCTAGCTCAGTGTAGCCTTGAAATCCTGAGCTCTCAGGATCTTCCTTCCTCAGCTTCCCAAGTACCTGGGACTGCAGGTGCATGCCACTGAGCCTGGTTAATTTTCTGTGTGTGTAGAGGTGAGGTCTTGCTGTGTTGCACAGGCTGGTCTCAAACTCCCCTGGCATCAAGTAATCCTCCGGCCTTGGCTTCCCAAAGTGCTGGAATTATGGGAATGAAATACTGTACCCACGAATCTTTGTCTCAAAGAGGCCAGGTGGCAGCAATGATCAGGTAAGATAGGAAGCTAGGAAGGAGGTAAGATCTAAAAGAAGCACTGAAACTGTAAAACTTCTTAGAAAACATAAAAGAAAGACTTAGTGACCAAAAGTTTGACATGGACACCTTAACTGTGACACACACAAAAAGCATCATGTACAATTAAATAAAGAAAAAATAAATTGGACTTCATCAACATAAAAATATTTAGCTCTTGAAAAGACTCTGTTGCAAAAATGAAAAGGCAAACCACAGATTGGAAGAATATTTACAAAACACATGCCTGAAAAAAATGAAACCCAAAGAAACCTCGCCTGTCAGATGAAGTACCTATATCTAGAACATGTGAAGAACTTTTAAAACTTGGGCATGGGCATGGTGGCTCACACCTGTAATCCCAGCACTCTGGGAGGCAAAGGTGGGTGGATTGTTTGAGCTCAGGAGTTCAAGACCAGCCTGAGCAAGATTGAGATCCTATCTCTACTAAAAAATAGAAAAAACCTAGTCTAGTGTTGTGTGAGTACCTGTAGTCCCAGCTACTTGGGGGCTGAGGCAGAAGGATAGCCTGAGCCAGGAGTTTGAGACTGTGGTGAGCTACGATGATGTCACTGCACTCTAGCCTGGGTGACACAACAAGATCCTGTCTAAAAAAAAAAAAAAAAAAAAGAGGGGTGTTCAACACCAGCCTTGGGTGTTGAAGGCATTGACTTGGGTAAAGGGGTCCCTCTGCCACTCTCCCGGGTCACTGGGTTGGACAAAGCCCAGAGCAGCATCTTCCCTGGGGCATGGATGACACAGAGGCTGAACCTCCTGGCCTCTTTGAAGTCAGGCCTCCCCCGCTGTTTAGAGCTTTTGGGGCCTTTGACATAACACCCGTGTTTGCCCCATCCACCTTTTTCCACCTTGCCCGTAGGAGGCGGCTCAGGGTGCAGTTGTTGGAACCAGACATCTTGGTTCAAACCCATGCATGGTTTCATTGCAGGCAAGTGCCTCAGTTTACTCATCTGTAAAATGGGATGATCACAGTTCCTATCTCTTGAAGCCAAAATCAGTGCTATTTGTGTGCTGGCTATCCCTTTCAAACGTGGCTGCCTTCGCTGACCTGTTTAGGAAACTCCTTCTTCTGCCTCCCTGTCCTCCCCACTCCCTTCCCACCCTCCTGGCTTTCTTTTCCTTCCCAGCCCTCAGGATGACTCACAGAATGCATATTTATTTATATTTTCCCATGTCCACCACCCTGACTAGAACTCTGAGCCCCAGGAGGCAGGGGCCATGTTAGTTTACTGGGTGTCCTCCATGCCTGGGTGTGGGCTGCTGTGCCACTGTGGGTAGGAGACTCCATTGGACGGTGGGACTGGGCTCTGGTCTCCCATGGGGTTGTGTAATCTGCACATGTTGGTTGGATGACAGTGTGTGCTCCTGGTTACTGTGTGGCTGTGTCTCTGCAGGGCAGGTGGAGTTGTGTGTTGCTCTGTGTGTGTGTCAGTGGCTGTTAGTGATCACATCTATGTGTGCAGCTGTGCTGTTGTGTATCAACGTCCCTGAACTAAACTCAGCAGTGAGTGCTTGGTGTGTAATTGTGCCTCCCAGTGAGCTGGATCTTGAGGGTGGGGGGAGACTTTGTGTCCCCTGGCCGGATGTGTGTGTTATATTATAATGTCTGGGGTACAGCTGTGTGTCCCACCAATGTGGCAGGGTGGGGGTGGCTGCCATTGTATGTTGTGCATTTGGATGTGTATTGTGCCACCAGTTGGGTATGGACTGGGCTGTCATGTATCCAGAGCCCGGAGCGCACTTGTGTTATTGTGTAGCTGAATAAAGGTGTGTGTGCATGTGGTCTTGTGTCCCTGGCTGGGTTGGGTTAGTCTGGATGTGCAATTATGTAGCCTGGTGAGAGTGACCACTTGTGTGTTACCATTAGTCTGAGTGTGTGTGTGTATGAGAGAGAATGAGAAAGAGAGAGAGAGAGGAAAAGAGAGCGATGTATTCTCAGCCCAGGATCATTAATTCCTCCCACTTCCCTCACATCTGGGTGACAGATAACCCTTTGTTTTCAGTGGTAGAAGGGGGGAATGTCCCTTCTCTCTTGAGGCCCCTGGAAAGTTCTCAGCCCTAACCCCAGTCAACAAAACATCCTCTGATCTTCCACATTGAGCCTGGCACTTGTTGGGTGTGCTGGGGTATCAGTGGTGGCCCTGACCTGTGACCACTAGAGTAGTGGGGGCAGGGATGGAGGAGCATAGAGGGGACTCTGACGCAGCTCAAGGGGCTCAGAGAAGGCTTCCTGGAGGACAGTATTGCTACAATTTTAGGGGAAAAAGGGAAAATCATGACTCTCCTATAGATTTAACGTGTGTTAGATTTGACTTAACTTACTAATGAGGGAACTGGCCAAGTGTTAGAATTCAGAACAGAATCAAAGAACAGACACAACAGATCAGGAATATTGAAATGAATGCAAATGTAGGGAAAATATTTGAGAGAAAGTGTTGTCCCTCCACCAGACAGATCTCACCAGCATGTCTGTAGAATTATTTTACACTGTTGCTGCTTATCTGTAATTTACAGAGTTGGAGCCCATAGAATCAATCACTCTAAATGGATTAAATTGGGTGTGTACCCTCCCAAAATGCATATCCTGGCTGGCCCTAGCACTCTGAGAGGCTGAGGCAGGTGGATTGTCTGAGCTTAGGAGTTCAAGACCAGCTTGAGCAAGAGTGAGACCCCCGTTGCTCCTAAAAATAGAAAAACTAGCAGGGAAGTGTGGCAGGTGCCTGTTGTCCCAGCTACTTAGGAGGCTGAGACAAGGGGGATCAGTTGAGTCCAGGAGTATGAGGTTGCCGATGCCAAAAAAAAAAAAAGTCTGGGCGGTGCCTGTGGCTCAGAGGGTAGGGCGCTGGCCCCATATACCAAGGGTGGTGGGTTCAAACCCGACCCCAGCCAACTGCAATTGGAAAAATAGCTGGGCACTGTGTCTGGCGCCTGTAGTCCCAGTTACTCGGGAGGCTGAGGCAAGAGAATCACCTAAGCCCAGGAGTTGGAAGTTGCTGTGAGCTGTGTGATGCCATGGCACTCTACCCAGAGTGATAAAGTGAGACTCTGTCTCTACCAAAAAAAACAAAAAAAAGTCTTAATCTCCAATACCTAAGAATGTGATCTTATTTGGAAACAAGCTCACTGCAGATGTAATTAGTTGAAGTCACACTAGAGTAGGGTGGATCCCCAATCCAACATGACTGGTGTCCTCATAAAATGAGGAAACTTGCAAGTAGACAGGTGAAATCAGGGTGATGACTTTACATCAAAGATTACCAGCTGGGTGAGGTGGATCATGCCTGTAATCCCAGCACTCTGGGAGGCTGAGGCAGGCAGATTGGTTGAGACCAGCTTGAGCCAGAGCAAGACCCCATCTCTAAAGAATAGTCAGGAGTTGTGGTGGGTGCCTGTAGTCCCAGTTACTCAGGAGGGTGAGACAAGACAGTCACTTGAGCCCAAGAGTTTGAGGTTGCTGTGAACTATGAAGCCACAGCATTCAACCGAGGGCAACAAAGTAAGACGCTGTCTAAAAAAAAAAAAAAAAAAGACTGCCAGCAAAACACCAGAAGCTGGGCAGAAAGCATGGAACAGGTTCTGTCTCAAGGTCCACAGAAGGAACCAGCTCTGCCCACACCTTGATCTGGTTCCAGATCATCTTTATCCTTAGGCCACTCAATCTGTGGCACTTTGGAGTACATCCTGAGCAAACTAATACCACATGCACTCTAGACAAGGCATAGTTTTCCACTGATGCACAGAGATCCCCACAGTGCACTGGAGCTGATTCTTGGAGGAGGAGCGGTAGTCAGGGCAGCAAGAGTGGGTGGGAACAGCACATGCAAAAGCCTAAAGAAAGGAGAGCAGGTGAGGTCTTTGATGAAACTACAGTGAGCAGTGGTTTGACGCCAGGGCACCGAGAAATGGGGCAAGGGCAGAACCATGGGACCAGGCAGGGACAGGTCATGTTAACGTTTGGGCTTTTTTTTTTTTTTTTAGAGACAGTCTCACTTTATTACCCTTGGTAGAGTACTATGGCAGCACAACTCACAGCAACCTCCAACTCCCAGCCTTAGGCGATTCTTTTGCCTCCGCCTCCGGATTAGCCGGGACTACAGGCGCCCGCCACAACGCCTGGCTATTTTTTTGTTGAAGTTTGGCCTGCACCGGGTTCGAACCCGTCACCCTCGGTACATAGGGCGGGTGCCCTACCCACTGAGCTAGAGGCGCCGCCTAACGTTTGGGCTTTTGTTCTGAGGGCCCTCGGGGCCACGAAGGAGACCTCTATTTATGGACCACTCTTTACCTAACCCTGTGCTAAGTGCTCTGCATAAACTCACCATTAAATTCTCCTCAGACGACTGGGCTCACCGGCAGCGACAAAGACGGAGTGGGACTTGAACTTTGCCTACCCTTAACCCTAACAGGTTAAGGACCCAGAGAGGCCGGAGACAAAAGCCAGGAGGTTGAGGGGCAGGAAGACCCCAGCCAGAGTTAATCTTCATTGTGTCAGACGCCGTTCTAGTTCTCTCCAGGCCTATGAACTCATTGCTCACACCAGCCCAGAATGGAAGTACTATTCTTACGTTGCTTCACGCCCTTTAACTCTACCTGCCAAATCGCTCCCACCAGAGAAGGGCCTTTGCCTACGTTCCCATCGCGGTATCCGGAAACCAGGCCTGCATGTAGTTAGGCGGTACAGGCGGAGCGCGCATTTCCTGCGGGCCATAAAGCCCATCTTCCAGACGGGGAAACTGAAGCTCAGAGAGAGGCGGCCGCACCCTAACCCCTTAACTCAGCCGCCTGGTTCCAGCCCTTTCCACGAACCCCTCCCTTCGGGGACGGCGGAAGAGTTCTGGCAAGAGACCCAGTTGCGCAACAACAAAGCAGCGCAGTGTCCAAAAATCGGGCTTCGTAAGACAGTTGGGCGCCAAGGAGCGCCGCGGAAAACCCGCGTCCGGGCGGCCTTGCTCCTCTAGCTGTCCCGCAAGGAGGAGAGACCCAAGAACCGCAGCCTCCTCGCACGCTCGCCCACCCAGCAGGCCCACGCTGTGGAAGGGTCGCCTACTACCAATTCCGTTTGCAGTAGGGCGCGGTTAGTCCCGGGCGCCCGGCCGGCGGGGTCGTACCATTCCCGGTCCGGGGGGATCTGGGAGGAGCCGCGCGGAGGTCTTCTTCCAGGAACTTCCTCTGTCGATACGCTGCCTAGCTCAATGAGGTGACGTGAAGTGTATTGGCGACGAGCTCTCTCGGGGTGGGTTGCAGGTCCGTTGTCTCCCTGCCTGAGCGCCTCTCCGTCCTCCGCTCCAACCCCCCCCGCGTTGGTTCACGCCACGATCGCGGACTCGCAGGCCTTTCTGCGCAGGTGCGCGGCGGAGGGCTCAGACCTCGCAGGTCCACGCGGAGGGTCGGACGGTGCAGGTGTCCACTGTGTGGCTGGGGCTGCGATCCAGAGCCATGGGTCTCCAGGTCCAAGTCGTTTATTGGTAAGTGCGGCGGCCAAAGGTCCCTCTTCCCTGACCCTGCCTGTGTTGGCGCTGGGGTCTGCGAGAGTAGCGGGGAGGACTCCTGGGGACTCCGAGGGGAGATGAGGGATGCCAGCGGGGTGGTGGCGGGCCGAGGGCGCAGAGCCGCCCTTCTCAGTGTGCGACATACTAGGCATCTCAGATTGTAAAAGGTAGAACTAGGACGCGTGTGTGTCCGTTTTAAACAGCCGACTCCGAGGTTTGGATGGGGGGAGGGGTGGAGATCAGTTTTGTGATGGGACTTAAGCTGCCGTCTACCCTTAGATTTCCTCTCCCTTTATAGCCTGAACAGTCATGGGCGAGAATGTTCGAGAATGACTTGAATGATACATTCTGGACTTATGCCCAGTGGGTTCCCTTGGTTGTTGACCACGCTCCATTTCTGGCCTAAATTTCCCCATCTGTAGTGGGTGAGGTGACTTTAAGAGTTATTCCGGATGACGTGCTTTAAACCACACCCACCAGACTATACTGGCATGCAGTAGGTGCTTAATAAATACATGTTCGGTGAATTTACCTTCCCAGAAACCCCTTCAGGGAGAGGAATTTTAGCTTCCTCTTACAGGTGAGGAAACTGAGGCTGGGAGTAGATGAGGGGCAGTTCAGTAGCTTGAGGTCCAGACCACAGTGGCCAGGGCTAATGTGAACCCAGGTCCTTTGGCTGTACTATGTGTAATGCCCACCTAGGGTCTGATCTGTACCAGCATTAGAAATGTCTTTGCCTCCTTGACAAAGCAGAGGCAGGAATGACATTTGGAGACACCCACCAGGCCTATGTACCAGATTCCAGTCCTTAAATAACCTGACTGGGGGTTGGGGAAGCTTGTGTTTCACTCATGGGACTGGGAAGGTGTTTAGAGCCCAGGAGTAACAGGCTTTTTCTTAGGGCTGAGGGCACAGGGAGGGAGCTGGGTGTTTTATTTGTCCCATTCTCCATCTAATCCAGTTCTTCTGTTTCCATCCCTGTTGCCTTCTTTGTTTTGTGGTCTCCTTATACTTGCTCATCTCTGTCTGCCTCCCCATTGTCTCTCTCATCTCCTGTGCTTGGTTTGGGTTTCCTGTATCTGTGTATTTTTGTGTGGATGAATTCCTCTTTACTGTGTCTCTGCCCCCTCTCCAACCCCCTAATATGTCTGGTATCTGTCTTATCCCTGGGGTGTGGCCATCACTGCCTCCGTTTTATCTGCTGTGTCCCTCTTTATCTCACCTGTCTTCCTCTCCCCTGGACCCACTCTCCTGGACTCTTCTATCAGTGGAGCTTGAGGCTACAAGTCCAAGGTAAGGATGGATAACCAGAAGGCATCCCTGGAGATTGTGGGAGGACTAGAGTGCATATGGGGGCGGCTAGTTGGTATAAACTCTTTTGTGATCGCCCACCTTGTTCTCAGTATCTTCAGCTCAAGAAGAAGTTAGAAGATGAGTTCCCTGGGTGCCTGGACATTGTGAGTTTCTGGGATGAGGAGAAAGACTCATAAACAGGGGCACTTGTCTGTTTCTTAGACCTGGATAGCAAGGGGGGTGGGTTAGGTCAGCCCTGCCCCCTTCTCCTATGTTCTCCATTCTGTGGGAAGGCAGGAGGGTGTCCCAAAGAGGACATCTCAGCCCATGCAACATCTCTTCCTTTCTCAGTGTATCTCTCTCTTTCTCAGTGCGGCGAGGGAACTCCTCAGGCCACTGGGTTCTTTGAAGTGATGGTAGCAGGGAAGTTGGTTCACTCCAAGAAGGTATGTCTGTCTGCCTGTCCTGCCTCATTTTTTGGTTAGTGTGGAATTGGGGCTGAAGTCTTGTTTCCAGCTCACTCCTTACCTTCTTCCTCCCCTTCCTAGGGAGGTGATGGCTACGTGGACACCGAGAGCAAATTTCTGAAACTGGTGGCTGCCATCAAAACCGCCTTGGCTCGGGGCTAATGTGCCCTAAAGGCAGAGGTGAGGGGTGCCCGCTGAGATGGGGATACTTCCCCACTCATGCTGTGACTCCCTGGCCCAGGGTGGAGGGTCTAGAAGGTGGGTGCACAGCAGCTATGTCCCCAGAGTAAGTGGCTTAGTGTGGTGCAGGATGACACCTGAGGTGGTAATGTGGTCAGAGGACTGCCCTAAAAAGATCTGGTTTGGGAATGAAAAGTGCCAAAGTGACCCAACAGTTCAGAAACTTGGCTTTGTCCCATTACCAGAACCCAGCCCAGCACCCATGTGACCGTCAGCCCAAGACCCAACATGTTTTGAGACAGAATTCCCATGTCCAACACTTTCGCCTGGATTGTTAATTGTTATCAGGCTCTGAATAGAAACAAAAGCTAATTCTAGAACTGATCACCTGCTGTAAAACTACCCTAGAACTGACTGCTAATTCCCATGGTTTAGAATGAACTACATTCCCAGCTCCAAGTGCCATCCACCCAGGCCCCCTCCCAGCCCAGCACTGGAGAAGTGAGAACCAGCCCTACCTGAGCACAGGTGTTGACTCATCGTTTCTAAGGCTGACTAGGTCCTTATGCCCTTGGCCTAGTACTAGTTTCTACCCTGATCACTGCTGATTACAAGTAGTAATTTCCATGTTACCCCTGGGAATATATAACAGCTTTCCAGCACCCTCTGAGTGTGATTTTCCAGTTTTGATGCTGTAATAATACATTTCAGATAAGCTGCAGTTCCTAGCCCAGTTTAGAATTAATTTCTGGTTTCTAACATAAGAACCTAGAACATATATTCTACCCTCCTCTGAATTTCAGTACAGTTTCCACCTCCTGATGGTCTAGGATGGAGAATGCCATCCCTGTACACTGGGAACCCATGTACCCGCTCCCACTGTGCTCTGTGCCAGAAACTTGTTTCAAATGTTTTAATCGGAAGTTACATTTCCTAGAATTCTTTACCAGAGCAGAATGAGGTCACGTTCAATGTCAGTTGAGACATATAAATTAGAAGTCTTATAGTCCAGTAATACAAATAATGTCTTGCCTCATGTGCAGTCTGAGAGGAAATAAATTGCCCCCAATAACAGAAACAATTGTGGGCCACTACTATAAAGGGGGCAAAGGGCGTGGGGACTGCGTGCCACTATGGCAGGGTTTGAAGTCCTGAGGATTCAAATGGACCTCCCTTTCGTAAGCACCATCTGGCAGTTCCACCCTGTCCATAGCTCAAACCTTTGTCTTAATTCAGCTAGAAATTTACTTGGATTCCAGAAAGGTTAAACCCATAGATGATTTCATCCAGTGGGAGCAAAAATGGGGTTTATATAAGAAATAGGGAGAGAGAGGCTCAGTGCCTGAAGCACAGTGGTTACGGTGCAAGCTACATACACCAAGGGTGGTGGGTTCAATCCTGGCCTGGGCCTTCTAAAGAGCAGTGACAACTGCAACAAAAATAGCTGGGTGTTGTGGTGGGCGCCTGTAGTCCCAGCTACTTGGGAGGCTGAGGCAAGAGAATCACTTAAACCCAAGAGTTTGAGGTTGCTGTGAGCTGTGACACTATGGCACTCTACTAAAGGAGACATAGTGACTATCTCCAAAAAAAAAAAAAAAAAGAAAAGAAAAAGGGAGAGAGGAGAAGAAAACCAGATGGTCTGACAAGAGTGATTCTTGTTTACATGTTTTGTGGGTGCAGTTTCAGGATATCCCCAAGACCACCAAGGACTCAGGAAACTTGGCAAAGTTGTTACAGTCTATTACAGTGAAAAGTACAGATTAAGTTGAGCAAAGGGAGAAGTTCTTGGGGCAGTACCTGGAAGAGACCAGGTGCTTCCACTTATCGTATCTCAGCTTGTGGTGAGGACAGTGCGGAATTCTCCCAGTCGTAATGTGTGACAAAATGCATCAGATTTTGTTAATCAGGAAAGCTTATGTGAGCCTTGATGTCCAGGGTTGTATTAGGGATTGGTCATGTAGACTTGGCTGCCCACCATGTGGCTGACCTTAGTCTCCAGCCACACCTCCACCTCCCAGACGTCAAGCTGATACCGCATGATGTGCAGCCCTGATACAAATCACATTGTTAGCATGGACTGTCTGGCATGGTCCAAGGCTCCAGGTAGACCAAGACCCTCTTACTTAGGCAGGGCAGGGATGACCTCCCAGGGCCTGGGGAAGGCGAATCCCCTCCTGGCCCAGGAAGGAGGCCAGTCAGTGTTAAGGAGCAGACGTCAGCGTGGGACACTCTGAGCCTACCTGGACTGACAAGGGTGGCAAAGAAAACCGTCCACTGTTGGGTTCTTTGGACACCAGGCTTCACTGTGGGGTGGGTGTGGGGCTTTCTGTGGTATCTGTGGCTGGCTGCTGGTCTGCAGTAACCACCTGCCTCTTTTCCTCATCACAGCACCTCACTGCAAACTCAGCTGAGGACCAGGTCTTAGCCCAGCTCGCTTTGTTGGGTTGTAATTTCTTGCCCTCTTGGAGCATCCCATTTCTTTGTGCCTCGGTTTCTCTCTGGACCTAAATTTCCCTCTGTATCTTCCTTGTCTCTTTGTACTTGGGCCCCTAGCTGATTTCTGTCCAAGCAAGCTGACTCCCCTGTGCCTTTTCTCTCTACAGTCCAAGGACCTTGACCCAGCCCCTCATGGCAGACGCTTCATGACAGGAAGGACTGAAATGTCTCGTGGACGCCTGGTCTTTCCTTGACATTCCCGCGGCCGCCGTGTTGGGATGGAGAGCAACGCCCCTGGTCTTTGCCTGTGTGGGAGAGTGTGTGTGTTTCCCCCAGAATCCCTTTGCCCTCCGCCCTGCCCCTCCCCTGTCCCCTGATTTCACCATCTCTCCCTGCATCCCCCCAAGTCTCCTTTCTTGCCCCCTGGAGTCTGGGGGAGATCTTGCCTCAGGCTTCCTGCTCAAAGGGAGGCCAGAAGAGGGATCAGGGTAGGTTTTTGGCAGTGTTTGCAATGCTTCTTGAGTCAATAAACATCAGATGAGTTTAGCCAAGTGTGTTCATGTCCACTGTATCCTGCTGTGTTCCCAGAGCCGCCTCCCTTCAGGCCTCAGGCCCAGAAATCAGTGACCATGTGTTGTGTGCTCACCTGTGCCTTTGATGGTAAGTGAGCGCTTTATAGAAATGCTGAGGCCATACAGGTACAAGAGAGGAAACGGGTGGCATGGCAATTGTAACTTAAAACAAGACCCCAGCTGAGCTAGACGGTGGATGCCTGTAGTCCCAGCTAATTGGAAGTCGAGGCAGGAAGATCGCTTAAGCCCTAGAGTTAGAGGCCACTGTCCTCCAGTCTGGGCAACAGAACAAGACCCCATCTCTGAAAAAAATAACAAGACCTTGATTTCGCCTATCTTTTGTTTAAATAAGAAACCTTATCATACCCCCAAATCCTCTGACACTTGTATTAGTCTGCTAGGGCAGCTGTAATAAGATATCATAGACTGGGAACAGAAATTTATTTTATCAGGGTTTTGGAGGCCAGAAGTCAGAGCTCAATGTGCTTATAGGGGCTGGCATCATCTGAGGCCTTGGTTCTCACTGTGCCTCACGTTGTCCCTTCCTGTGTGCACACACATCTCTGGAGTCTAGTTGACCTTTTATAAGGACACCAGTCAGATTACATTAGGGCCCATGCTCATGGCCTTGTTTTACCTTCCTCACCTCTTTAAAGGCCCTATCTCTGGACAGTCATGTTCTAAGGTCCTGTGAGTTAGGGTTTCAATATAAGAATTTGGAGGGGGCTCAGTCATCCCGTAAACTGTATCCCCCCCGAATCAGGCTCAGTTTGTGATTTCTTCCACAAGAGAATGTGGCAGAACTTGTACCATGAGACTTCCAAGGTTTGAGCTGGGAAAAGCCACGCAGCTCCCTGGGTCTCAAAGCATTTGCTTTCTGGAGAGTCCTGGGACCAATAGCCTTGGTCATGTGTGTTCTTACAATGGTAAGAGAGGCACAATGGAGCCCTTTCTACTCTTGACATTGCGTAGGCCAAGTAATGCGGCTGAACCTAAATTCAAGGAATGGTAAAATGTGCTAATGCATGCCCTTATTTTGGTGGGAGGTATTGCAAAGTCATGTGGCCAAGTGTGTGAGGACAGGGAGGGTGAAGAATTAGGACTGTCCGTAAAGTCAGCTGCAGGGTATTGGCAGTCTGTTTTCCGCTTTGAGGAAACATGGCTAGACCTTTATGTTAGACAGATTTCAAGCCTAATTTACCCTGTTGTGAATGGGCAGTCAGAAGCAGGAACCGGCTGTGTATGGTGGCCCACACCTGTAATCCCAACATTCAGGGAAGCTTGAGGCAGGAACATCACTTGAGGTCAGGAGTTAAAGACCAGCCTGGGCAACAAAGGGAAAATAGGGAGACCTCATCTCTAATTAAAAAAAATCCAAATTAGCCAGTTGTGGTGCTGTGGTCCTGTAGTCCCAGCTACTTGGGAGACTGAGGCAGGAGAATCACCTGACCCTCGGAATTTGAGGTTGCAGTGAGCTAAGATGATCCCACTGCACTATAGCCCAGGTGACAGCAAGACCCTGTCCCACCCAAAAGCTCAAAAGAGGGCGGTGCACCTGTGGCTCAAAGGAGTAGGGCGCCGGCCCCATATGCCAGAGGTGACGGGTTCAAACCCAGCCCTGGCCAAAAAAAACTGCAAAAAACAAAACAAAAAACCCACAAAAGCTCAAAAGACCAAAATGATATTGTAGGCTCGGCACCTGTAGCTCAAGTGGCTAAGGCGCCAGCCACATACACAGAGCTGGTAGGTTCAAATCCAGCCCTGGCTGGCCAAACAGCAATGAGAACTGCAACCAAAAAAAAAAAAGTCAAGTGTTGTGGCAGGCACCTGTAGTCCCAGCTACTTGGGAGGCTAAGGCAAGAGAATCACTTAAGCCCAGGAGTCAGAGGTTGCTGTGAATTGTGATGCTATGGTACTCTATCCAAGGTGACAACTTGAGGCTCTGTCTCAAAAAAAAAAAAAAAAAAAGATGTTGCAGGCATTGAGCTTTGGGGTGGTTCGTTCGTTACACAGCAATAACTGACAGGTGCAACAGGGAATTGACATCTTCTAATGGGAAACATGGATCTCTTAAGAGGCCTTAGCACCTGTCAAATGGATTGGGAATTGGTTGGGTTTGATCAGTCTCTTCTACTGAGATTCAAGGACAGTCTTCCAAGAACCTGGACTGTCAGCTATTATGCTGTCCCCGTACAGTGTCAGCTGAGGTTGGAGTTCTGGTTACTGCACTGTCAACTCAGGCAATACTTCACTGGTGGGAGGACTCCGGGGAGTGACTGCAAGTCCTACAGGCCTACCTATTAATATTTCATGTGCCAAGATGGTGACAGCTATGGTAGTCTGTCCAGTTTCATCTTGCTTGTGTACAAAGCTCAGCCTGTTTATTTGTTATGAAGTCTATTTTGATATTTCACTATCCAAGCAGATTCCCGATAAAGTGGGCCAGAAAGATGTGAGTGAATCATTGAGGTTTAAAATGCTTCCTTAGAATATATTGTATAAAGCAGTCATTCTCAAATACAGCCCGCAGGCCACATGCGGCCCGCCTAGGACATTTATCCGGCCTGCTGGATGTTTTTGCTGCCGCTGCCTGTCCTGCTTAGTAGCTGACTCGTCCCTGGGCCCGCAGTCCGGCCCTCCAACGGTCTGAGGGACAGTGAACTGGCCCTCTGTTTAAAAAGTTTGAGAACCGGGGAGGGGAGGGGGATGGATGGGTGGAGGGAGGAGGATTGGTGGGATCACCTCTATGGTTTATCTTACAAGGGTACAAGTGAATCTTTCTAAAAGTAGAATATAAACGTCTTAACACAATAACTAAGAAAATGACATAAAGGCTATGTTAACCAGTTTGATGAAAATATTTCAAATTGTATATGAAAACACCACACTGTACCCT
>CAUYQS010114314.1:0-18357 GCA_963574585.1 Otolemur crassicaudatus
GGGTGCCTGTGGTCCCAGCTACTTGGGAGGCGGAGGCAGGAGACTCGCTTGAGCCCAGGAGTTGGAGGTTGCTGTGAGCTGAGATGCCATGGCACTCTACCCAGGGGGACAGCTTGAGGTTCCTGTCTCAGAAAAAAAAAAAAAAAAGAAATATTCCTGGGAATAAAAATGACAATGCCCATGCTTGGACTGTGCATCGCTAAGTCCAGAAGGTCTGAGAAGACTCTAAGCTCTCATGTAGGTTGACTTTGAAGTTCTGTACAAATAGGAAATGAAGGCTAAAGCAGAGTTGTCAACTAACTAGCTGAATAATCAAGGCATTTTCCAACACAAACACAGAATCCTGTGACGAAGACTGAGAAACTTATTGGTTCCAAGTGTTTAGCAAAATCTTGGTCTGATTATAAGCGGACTACTAAAGTAACAGAGTAGAGGATTTAGTGGCCAAAAATGACAGAGACAACAGACTTTATAGAATTAGTTTACAAAAGTCACCAAATAAAACAGTAAGACAAGTACAACAAGCAGTAAACCAAACATCACTGGGGCAAAGAGAGGGAAAATCTTATTTTCATAATTGCTATAATATAATATGTACAATATCTAATTTTCAACAAAAAGTCATAAAACAGGGAAAGAAACAAGAATGTATAACACATACACAAAAGATATCAATAAGTACTGTACCAGAGAAAGCTCAGACATTGTAGTTGCTAATCAAAGACTTCTTAAGTCAGCTACATTAAATAAATTCAAAGAGCTATAGAAAACTATGCATAAATAACTAATAGAAATGTGAGAACGATGTCTCACAAAATAAATAATATCAAAGAATTATAGATTAGAAAAGGAACAAAATAGAAATCCTGCAGTTGAGAAGTATAATAATTAAAATTTAAAAAGTGCAAGAGAAACTCAAAGTCAGATCTCAGCATGCAAAAGAAACAATCAACAAACTCAAAGATAGGTTAATGGAAAATATCCAATTTGAGGGAAAGAAAAAAAAAGAATAAAGAAAAATAAGCAGCACCTAGGAGACTTCTGGGACACGCAAAAATGCACCACCATATATTAAATGGATGTCCCAGAAGGAGAGAAAGAAAACAGTCAGAATATTTAAATAAATAATGGCCAAAAACTTCTCAAATTTGATGAAAAACATTAATCTTTACAACTAAGAATCTGATTAAGTTCCAATAGGAGTTTAATAAATAAAATAAAGATAAAATAAAGATAATAAAATAAAATAAAGGTAAAATAAATAAAGATAAAATAATTTATCTTTAATAAATTCAAGGATAACCATACACTTAAATACATGATAATCAAACATCTGAAGTGCAAAGACAAAGAAAGACAGAATCTTCAAAGCAGCAAGACAAGAATGACTCGTCATGTACAAAGGATGTGCAATAAGATTGAAAGCTGATTTCTCATTAGCAACATTATAGTTCAGAATAAAGGATGAAATATGTAAACTACTAAATGAAAACAACCACTAGTGAAGATTTTATAACTAGTAAAGCTATTTTCCAAACATGAAAGATAAATTAATATATTTTAAAGATAAAAAGTTAGAAAGTTTATTGCTAGTAGTCAAGTCTTACAATAAATACTAATGGTAGTCCTTAAGGTTGAAATGAAAGGACATTAGGCAATAACTCAAATTCACATGAAAAAATAGCACTAATAAATGTGTATTTACATAGGTAAATACAAGAGAGA
The DNA here is from genome assembly GCA_963574585.1 of Otolemur crassicaudatus. Taxonomy (NCBI): domain Eukaryota; kingdom Metazoa; phylum Chordata; class Mammalia; order Primates; family Galagidae; genus Otolemur; species Otolemur crassicaudatus. The sequence goes on from CAUYQS010114314.1 coordinate 1,726, forward strand.
ATGTACATATATATATATATCATTTTCTTTTCTTTTTAAAACATAATTTAAAAGATTAATGTATAAAGAAGTAATTATAGATCTATGTTGATAGGTCCACACATATAAAGATACAATTTCTGACAATACCATATTAAAAGGGAAAACAGAACCATATTAGGAAGGGTTTTGTATAGTATTGAAATTAATTTGGCATTAATTCAAACTAGATTGTTATACATTATGATGTTAATGGAAAACTGTAGATCAATAACCAAGAACATAATTAAAATATATATACACTAAAAATGGCAAGGGGCATAAGGAATAAAAAAATTACTTATTTGTTATAATGTACATTACCTGGGTGATGAGTATATTAAAATCCCAGATTTCACCACTATACAATTTATGTATGTAAAAGAATTTAACTTGTACCTCCTTAATCTATTAGAATTAAACTTAAATGGCAAAGGAATTTAAATGTTGAACTAGAAAATATCTATCTCATACAAAATAAGGCAAGAATAAAAGATTTTAGAAATAAAAAGATACTATATGGGGAATGAATAGCAAACAGAAGACACTAATATTAACTTATCATTACTTATATTAAATACAAATGGATTAAACTTTGCAATTAAGAGACAGAGATTTGCAGAATGGAGGAAAAACCATGATGCACTTCATGCTATATGAAAGATGCACACTTTAGATTCAAAGACATTAATAGATTGAAAGAAAAAAGGTCACAAATAATGTTCCATGCAAATAATAATGAAAAGAGATCTGGCACAGTTATACTAATTTTATGCAAAATAGATTTTAAGACAAAACATGCTATAAAGACAAATATTTTTTAGTAATAAAATGATTAATCCACCAAGAAGATAAAGTAAATATAAACATATATGCATTTACTAGTGGAAATCCAAAATACATATTTCAAAACTGACACATTTGAAGAGAGAAATAAAAGTTCATCAATAATAACTGAACATGTCACTATGCCACTATCAACAGTGTAATAGAATAATTAGACAGAAGATCAGCAAGGAAATGGAAGACCTGAGGAACCTTACAAACCAATTATAATTAACAGATATCTGTAGAACACTTTACTCAACAACAGAAGAATACTTGGTCTTCTCAAGTGTACAAGGAATATTCTCCAAAATAGACTCTATGTTAGACCATAGAACAAGTCTCAATAAATTTAAAAAAATTTAACTCATCCAAAGCATGCTTCCCAATCACAATAGAATTCAATGAAAAAACAATAACAAAGGAATTTTGGGAAATTCACAAATATGTAAAAATAAGACAACATACTTCTAAATAAATAGTTCAAACCAAATCACAAGAAAAATTATAAAATACTTTTAGATGAATGAAAATAAAAATAAAGCATATTAATAATATAGCATATTCCTAAAGGTGTTAGAGAAAAATTTTCAGATATAATTGCCTATTTTTAAAAAAGAAAACAAAAAAGATCTGCAGTCAATGACCTCACCTAACCTTTCTTCTTAAGACACTGATAAAAAGAATGCAAGCTAATTCAAATCAAGAAAAAAAATGAAGAGATGATAAAAATTAGAATGGAAATAAATTAGTCAAAATAAAAAAATAGAAAAAAATCAGTTAAAACAAAAGTTTTTTTTAAAAAGATGAAAAAAATTGACAAGTATTTTAACAAACCTGGCTTAAAAAAAAGAAAAAGAGGGAACACTCATGTTAATAAAGTCAGAAATGAAAGAGGGATTTTTGCTACTTACTTGAAAACAAAATAAATATAAGTAGTATTTTTTTGTATAATATGTAAATTAAATGAACAAATTCTTAGAAATACAAAACTGCTAAGACTTTCTCAAAAAAAAGAAAAGAAAAAATAGAAAATCTGAATAAGGTATAAAAAGCAAAAAGGTTGATTAATAATCAAAGAAATAAAATTAGGTCCAGATTGCTTCATAAGTGACACTCTATCAGATATTTTAAAAAGCATTAACAGTAATGCTTCACAAACTCTTTCAAAAAACAGGATAGAATTATTTTCAATTTATTTTATGGGGCCAATCACAAAAGCAGACAAAGACATCACAAGAAAAGGAAACTACAGAGTATCTCTGTTGAATATGGATGCAAAATTCCTTAATAAATTCAAGTGGATTAAACCCAACAATGTACAGAAAGAATTTTTTGCTTTGATTAAATATGATTTATCTCAGGAACACAAAGTTTGTTTAGCATCTGAAAATTAATTAATGTAATACAAATGTCTGACAATTAAGTTCATGAATTCATCTTAGGAAAAGTACTACATGCCTCCTTGATAAATATTACTATATTCACCTTTGAAGTACCCTTGGGAAGCTATGCATTGATGCCAGCTCCTTCAAAGCAATTTTGGAACTCTTTCTGAAATAACTATCAGAATGGTTGTTGTACATGGTCTAACAGTTACGTTTACAAACTTGCCTCCATATGTTTATGTTGGCAGCACTGTATGAACAACTCAGTACGGTATCATAACCTTGATATATCAGTGTCTAACAGCTGTTTTTGTGTTGATGTGTGGCAATGTCTTGCTGAGTGGTATAAATTATTGTTGTGAGTTTTTCTGTGCCCATCTGAGAATGTTGGAGCTTGAATTAGAGCAAGGAACAAACATTACATTTCTTGTGAAACTTAGCAGGAGTGGAAGTAAAATTAGGGACTTCTTAGTGCATGTCACCTCAAATGCTATGAAGTAATGCTATGGGGTAATGCTATGAAGAAAATGGTAGTATATAAATAGATTAAATGTTTTTTCTGAGAAGAAAGAAAGTGTTACCAATTAACAGAGGTAAGGACAGCCAGTAACTAGCAGAACTGATGACAACATTACAAAAATTGTTGAATAGTGCATCAAAATTGTCAGCTGACTATGAGAAGCACAGCAGACCAAGTAAATGTGATAGAGTAACAGGAAAATTTTAACTGAAAATCTTGGCATGAGAAAGGTTTGACTCTTGCATCATGACAATGGCATTGTCTATGAGGGAGTTTTTAGCCAATAAACAAATAAATGTATTGGAATACCCTCCCTATTTATCTGATCTAGCCCCAATGACTTTTTCTTTACCTGAAGATAAAGGAAATATTGAAAGGGAGACAGTCTGATGACATTCAAGACATCAAGGGTAATCTGATGACAGCTGTGAAGGTCATTCCAGAAAGAATTCCAAAAGTGCTTTGAAGGTGGACTAGGGAGGCACTGGCATTGGTGCATAGCTTCCCTAGGGGAATACTTCAAAGGTGAATGTAGTGCTATTCAGTAATGAGATATGTGGAATGTTTTCTAGGAAAAGTTTGTAAACTTAACTGTCAGACCTTGCATATAAACAATGGAATACTATTCAACTATTAAAAAGAATGAAATTGTGTCACATGCAGTAGCAAGGATGAGCCTGGAGGACATTGAAGATGTTCTCATGTGCATTCACGCAAATGTGGGAACTAGAAAAAAATTAAGGCCATGGCAGCAAAGAGTCAAGTTGTAGGTATCAGATGATAAGGAGAGTAGGAGGGAAGGGGGGGATGATGATAAGTCATTAAGAGATGTAACATTGGAGCTAGAATGGAGGAATGAGTTCTGACGTTCTACAAGGCTATTAATTTATTGTGTAGTTTCCAAAAACTACAAGAGAGGATTTTTCAATGTTTACAACATAAAGAAATGATAAAATTTTGAGGTGACAAATATACTAATTACCCTGATTTGATCATATATATACATAGTATTAAAATATGTACAATTATGTGTTAAGTGTTAACCAAAAATAAAAGGCAAAAAATAACATAAGAATGAAAAAGGTAGGAAGACTGAAAAGGTGTTCTTTCTTTCTTTTTTTTTTTTTTTGCAGTTTTGGCCTGGGCTGGGTTTGAACTGCCACCTCCAGCCTATGGGGCCAGTGCCCTACTCCTTTGAGCCACAGGCACCAGCCAGACTGAAAAGGGTTTTGCAGATCTCAAGACCACAATGGATTTCAGTAACAAATGAGAGAAAATGACCCAAACTGGGAAGAACAGATTTCTTAGTTGTCAACAGAAGGTGACAATTATAGACCAAAGGGAATGTTGAATCTGAAGAGGAATCCATGAGGATTTTCTCTCCCCTATGAGAATAACCATGATACTGTGCAAGTTACTCTTGAATTTAAATACCATTCTGGGGAGGAGAGAATAAGAATCATAGAGATTAGAATAGTTGTAATAGAACATTCACATTTTGAACCAACTAAGTGTATATTCTGTGTTACCCAAAGGATCTGAATGCACTTAGAAGAACTAAGTTTTAAACTAGCAGAGTCTTTTGGTTCACCATGAATGCATAAGACTCATCTTTCTTCCCCCATGGGTTGTTGGTAAGCTATTGAATACAACTAAAAAGAATAGAAAAAATTCCATTCCATCACCACTGTGTCAGGAGGACACTATAAGCTCACCACCATTCATCAAGAAAATAGAGTCCTCAAGAAATGGTTATGAGTTGGCATTCTTATGGTCAACCAAGCAAAATTCAGATACAGGCTGAATTTTCAGTGAAAAAGTCAGCATGCTTGGGATTCAGCGTGGCAATGTCACTAACTGGCTTTGTGACTTTGGACAATGTGACCGAATCTATTTTGCTTGGCCTGTGAGAGGATTGATCACTAGAGACCTAACAAGGTTTCTTGCAGACTAAAAGACTGATTCTCAAGTCTTATAAGTCCGATGGGAAAATATCTAACACTTCTTGGCCAACTTTAACTGAGCATTATTTTTTAACGGATAGACCCCTCTTCTCTTTCTTTGGCCAGACCTGAAAGCTAGGCTAAGGATGATGAGACATAAAGTACAATTACCTGTCATATGGCGTCGGATCTTGCCTTTGCAGCCACATTTTGCTATTTGTTCTGGAGAATACACATCACTGTGACAGATGGAACAGTAAAGGTAGGCTCTGGACAATGAAAGCAAGTCAAGAATGATTTGTGAGGCTTAATACCAAGGAGGTATGGTGCTGAACCCAATCTTCCTCCCATGAAGCTGTATTTCCTTTAATGATTTTTCCCCATCAAGTAATTTTGAAAAATTACCTTCTGACTTTCTTTAGGGAGTCAGCAATAAAGAACCCTACTGTGTTCCTCTGCAGCCTAACTTGTGCAGGTGGATTGAGTACCAGACCACTGGAAACAGAAAATAAAAGTACAGTCATATTTCCCTTTGGTTTGGGTGGCAATACTTAGTGTTTCATTCTGTCATTACCAATTGATTCTCTAAGTTGGATTAAATCTTGACTCTTTGCTGCCAAACACAATGGAAAATAGGAATTGGACTATATTTAATCCTTTGTTTGATATATGCTAATTATGCTGGTAGGATCCAGGTAACAACTTGATTGCTGAGCTGCACATACAGGGGAAGTTCCTCCCTGGATTGTGTCACAAATCTGAGATGGCCCAACTAACTCAGAAAGCTAATTTAAGCTATTATATGACAAATAGGCCAAGACCGCACAGCTGCCAGGTTGATGGCCATGCTAGTGGCGTTCATCTGTTGGTCACTTGCTATTTAAAATTAAATTGCATCTGATTAACTGAATTAAAGTGTTCTTTTCATTTTTATGTCTGCAGTTTTTGAAGTTGTACATTTCTTTTGTCTTCATTTTGGTCTACTTTGGTTGCAAGATTTTTGAGAGCAGAAACCATGTGAATTACTTTTATCTTTAACATTACTTGAATATTTTGACTCTCTGTTCTCTTACGGCTTATGTGTTTGAAGATGTTATCTCATACACTCCCATCATGATACCCCTAGATACACTATGTTATCCTCATTTCTCCCTCTTTGTCAGAATTGACTGCCTTTACTTCCTTAATAGCAGACTTCCAACATGGTGAGGGCTTATAATGTCCTGTAATGGCCTTCTCTTCTTTTGGGCATGAAAAAAGCATTCCTTTCCTTCTTTAAAAATCACTCCTTTTATATTCATATAGGAATGAGGTAAAGTCTTAATTTTAGAAAGCTTGCCCTCTTGTTAAGATGCTTCAAAGTTAACTTGCAAGTGTTAGAGAATCCTTAAAAAATAAATGGGTTTGCACAACAAAAGCTTTGCAGCTCTATACCAAGAGTACAGCAATGCTAAATAGCTGTGTTCAGGTATACTATGGGCGAAGACCATGGATGATATTTTCTGAGTAGTAACTGACATATTAATGAGTGGAATAATTAGTTTTAAATCTGACAGAAGAAGAACATGGATTTGTGGTTCTCTAAATTCCACTGGGTGATGTTCACAGCTAGCAGATAGGTACTTAGTTGGGTCTTACATAGCTCCTTTTATTTTTTTTTTTTTTTAAGGGAGTGGCATTTTCTGAACTCATGTTAAATTTCTAGCTATGAAGGTACCGTCAGAATAATACATATGTCTGATGATATTTGAGAGAAAAGATGAAAAATTTTTAAGGCTCTTCCTAAACTGGCATTATTGCTTTGTCCCGTCTTTATGAATCAAAGCCCTTTGCTCTATCAGGGAATGTCATCACTGGAACAAGCTCATTAAATTATCTGACTGAGGTCAGATCCAGCTTCATCTCTTAGCATGCAGCAAATCTTTCCCTAAGACAAATTCTCATGATTATCCAGGGCTTTTGCATGTCTTAAAGTCTATTCCAGTGTATCAATTAGAAGAGAAAATAAAAAGTGAGAAAAGATAGCTTTTCACCCCTAATGTAAATATTTGTGCCTAAAACCCTGCCACTGATATGTCCAATCTTCCTGATACCCATAGTGGTTGTGGTAGGTTAGTACAGCATGGTGATGAAAGCCCAGTCTCTGAGGCAGGGCTGTGTGAGTTCAGATGCTGGCTCTGCCACTTGGAGTTGTGCGAGGTTGGGATAATTTTTTAACTCCTCTGAGTCTCACTTTTCCTCCTCTATGAAATAGGATTAATGATACCACCTAGTAAAATGGGATGAATAGTTGCATCCATCTCACAGCATTGTTGTAAGGATTCAAGGGTTAATGTATGCAAGATTGCTCATGAAGTAACAATCTTCTAAGAGATTGCTATTGTCAATATCTTTGCTAAATCAGGATTTAATCCTCTGGATATATGTGATGTTTCAGTGAGAAGACCAAATTAAATCAGTGTTGAAGAAGGTTTCTCTCTCACTGGGGGTACATGTGTACTAGTAAGCAACACTAGGATCTCTTGAATCTACACTATATCAAATTAGTTCCTTAGTACATACTCATGTTTCTTGTCTGTAATGTCTTAATAGTCAGTCATCTTAATAAAGTTTACAGAAATCTAGAATCTTGGAGTCATAAAGGATCTTAGAAGCATATAGTTGTCATTTTCAAGTGACAGTAAATAATACTGACTGTATCATGAACACTTAAGAAAAAAGTTCTCAGGCTTGTAATTTTGATTTGGTAAAGTCAGAAATAGGGTTTTAGAACCTACATGTCTTTAAAATTTTGGAAATAATTTTGATGGACAGCTCAGATTGCTGAAGGCCAAAGTTGTTACTAATACTTGAGTAAGTTTGGGGCTATTCTGAAACCCAAATTGCCCACTTTTAGATTCTAAGGCACTGACCTGTATCCAGTAGAAAGTCCACTTTTGTAGATGTTTGCATGCAGAGGTTTATATTTCTTGGGCATGGTAAAATTGTTAAATTGAACTCGTCTAGCCAGGCAGTAAGATTTGTTCATTCTTTCCTTAAAGACTCACTTTTTGCCATACCCCACTGAGTTTTTTCCTACTCAGATGACTTATACATTCTCTCAATGTATCTTTCTTTTTTCCAACTTTTCATGTAAAATTGTTCATTCATGTATAATGACTCAATTTAAAATAATTAAATATTCAGTGTTTCCCCACAATGCTAGGATTCCTGGTAGCAGCAATTTTACAGCTGGAAAGCATCTTAGAAATTTATTAACATGACTTCCTCATCCTATAAAGAAACTTGCCTTCAAGGCCAAAAGGCTAGCAAATAGCTAGGTTTAGGATCTGGTCTGTTGATTCCAAATTACATGTATGAATTCCACTAAAAAGCATGTATAAGTCAACATAATAGATTTTCTTGCCTTACATCCCTTTTAAGTCCTCACTTCGCTTATTTTTCAGAATATTTAAATCTCTATATTATAATAGCTGATTCTCTTTCTTCGTTCACCTTTTCTCCCATTTATGTTTTGGTATATTCTGTTTGTCTTGGATTTTCTATCGTGTTGCATGAGGACTTGTCTTAGTTCTTGTATTATCTATTTATGGTTTCCCAAGAAATGCTAGTGATGTGGTGATATTACCTTTTTCCTTTACCTGCCCTATTAATAGAAGACTTCATCCAGTAGGCCCCACAAATTCCCATTTTTCAGCGTACTTTCTAAGGGTAGAGCTTGTGGGAACATGTTTTTTTTCAAAAAATTCCAGTTTATAGTATTGTTTCATGGTCAAGACTTATAAGACCTAATAACAATATTAAGTAGAAAAGATCTAATAAGGTGACCATTTCTTCTTTTCTCGGCTTGTGAGAGAGAACTAAGGTGGGTTCACGGGCACAAAAGCAAAGCTATTGCAGGTTGGGGTGATCGTTGTAACCCCAGTTGTCAGAGACAGCACTGAATGCACTCCCGAGCCTGGGTGTGCAAGAGGGTGGCTCTCAACAAGTGTGAAAAAGCTTAACTATGGCTATATTTCTGGATAACGACTTAATTGTAAAGATTCCACTGAAAACAAACTGAAGAGATAAGAAGCCTCTTTGGTACCAGTAACCACTCTGAATGAAGGATTTGTGTTCGATGGCTATTAGCATGAGGTGCATCTTCATAAAGCAGAGCCTGGAAAGGAAGACAAGGAGTTGTAAGGAAGGAAAGAACAGCAGGGGCCAGTGGGCAAGAACATGACTAACACTTTGCGCTCTGTGCTTGGGAGCAAACCAGGGTCTTAGCAGAGGAAAGAACACCCACACATGTAATCTTCGCTTCTAAGTCAATCACTGGAAGTGACTGATGACCAGTGTGCCAACTGGGGCAGAGATGAAATTGTCCCACACAGACTGCAAACTTCTAAGCTACAGGGACTCTGAATTATTCATTCTGGTGTCTTTGGCATTTTATAATGGAGCCTGGACTACAGTGAATCCTTGAAAAACATTGGTGCTTGAAGAATGAGAAAAAGGATTTTATTCAACTTACAGGGCAACTTCAGGAAAACTCATTCCAACAAAGTCGTCTGACAGACGTTGAGTAAAAATTTTGTTCTTCATGCCATTCAAGAAAAGTTTTTTCCAGGACTTTTTGGGAAAAATCTGGAATACATAATTGTGCCACAAGAAGCCCAATGACTCAAAAGACAGGATGTTATAAATCACATTGTGTATTGTGTTAAGCAGCAAACTAGTCTCTATGACATTTAGTTCATAAAAAGGTTTATTCTAGTACATAAGTGGAGAACATTATAGTAAGAACTAAAACTCTAATACTATCTCAGCTATTTTTACTAAAGAGTTCAGGATGAGGTGAACACATCATGAATTAGTTTCATTCCACATGGCATCCCAAATTTTCTTACCTGAGATGAGAATTCTCTATTTCCTACTCCCAATTTTGGTAGGGTAGACTGTGTTTTGAGAAATTGAAAATAATATGGGATGAATAACATGGAGTCTAAGTTGTCTCTCTCTGGATATGGCTATTCAAGGTTGGTATTAAAACATTTTAGTTTTCTAACTATATACCCAAAGAAAAAAAATGCTCATGGCTTCTGCCCAGTTTCAGCACCCTTCAAAGGGACAAAAGAACTTAAAGAGCCATCCTGATCAATGGAGGTGAGAATGCAGAAATCACAGGCAACGGCAGGTTTATAGGGAAATGAGAGATGTGACATGAGGAGAATATCTTGTTAAAAGGCTAGCGTAGTCCAACAAGGAGACCCATTGCTACATTTGTGTAAGGTCCTCCTTGCATCTTGCCCCACCTGCTGCCATAAGCATCACCACCACACTGCTCTGCTATAACCCATAGGCTCCTTATATCCCAGAATTGAAGAAGATTAGAATTTCTAAACTTTTTGGAGCATTGTTGTTGTGAAAAGTTATGACTGAATCAGAAATTCTCCTCAGTTGGTTGTCATGTGATTTGGGGAAAAACGAACACACAAACTAATAAACAATTCTACCCTCCTAAAAAGAACCACCTATTTCAGACAAATCAGGGCCCACCCCCCACCAAAAAGATGCAGTGGAATCTCTTGCCTTTTCCCACTTTCTTAAATTTCTTTGTGCAGAGGGTTTCCCTCCTGGGGCAGTTCACACCTCTAGCTAAATTTCAATTAACAAAGAAATTGGCTTAGTGATTCCAACTGTTTCAGTTTTTGAGAATAAAAAATGATAACCATGGAGATTAAGAAGACTTCCCAGGATGGTTTTTTAAATATCAGAAAGAACAACAGAAGGACAAAATGGACTTTGGATAGAAAAATTTAGAAGTTCAAATAAACCAGTTGGATTAGAGCTAATCTAAATTTAAGCTTAAAACAGTGCTGTGAACCTGGAAACAACCAAAAATGTTTCTCAAGCTATGAATTTTCACAATATAATCAAGATAATTAAAATACTTAGCACTGATTCCAGTCCTTTTAGTCTGAGTACTCAGATGTTTTACAAACATTAATACTTGGAAAAACCAGGTTATGAGATTAACAATTATCATTTTATAGATTGGGAAACTAGGAGTCAGAGAAATTAAGTGCCTAATCTGAGAAAAATGGGACATGAAGCTCAAGAGATTTGGTCATTAAAATTAAGTCAATAGTTTGTTATGGAATCTAAAGTGTTTAGATTCTGTTCTTGTTAGGGTTTCTAAAAGTAGGTTTTTGACTTTATTAAAAACACATAGAAAACATTATGTAGACCACATATATCCTCAGTGAGGTGGTTCCAACTCTAAATTTAAGAATAGAAAAATATAATAGGAATAATTTTATGTCTCTACCTTCTATATATCCATGAAGGAGACAGTCTTCACACAGAGTTCTCAGTCCACAGTCTTCACAACAGAGATATCCTCCACCACTTTCTAAGTATTTAATACATATCAAGGCTGTTTCCTCATAGGCCATGCACACAGACCACTAAAGGCAGGTAAAACTCTGTGCACAGTATCAGCAAGGCTCATTCACTACTGCCTGGTGGATATTTCTTTTTCTTTTAATCTATAAATTGTGCCTCCTTACATTCACAGAGGGAATTACGGAAGAATTATTTGTTCCAGTTACCACTTTTCTGACCAGAGCATTTCCCCCCACCCCCTTGCTTTTCCTTAACAGCATCAGAGAAGGAACGAGAAAAGATGCAAAGATTTCACATTGAACAGAGTAAAGAAAGTGCAAAGAAAGATGTCTAGGGGGTGGAGCAAGAATGGGACCAGAGGATTGTTGGCTGAGCTCTCCTTGTAGGACTAGAGAAAGAGAACCCAGCCATACCTGGCGTGGGAACCTTACCCAGAGACATAGCTCAGGGAGCACAATGAGGTGGTGGTGTGCAGAAGACAGTGTGTAATCTAGGGCAGTTGTGAGCTGACTCTTCAGGCAAGTGATTGGAAGCCCGTGGCAACCGCCAGACTCTCCATGGAGGTCCAGGGATTGGGGAAGACTTTCTATAGCTTTTGGTTTGGGGGGAAAGCTGCACATTGAGTGGAAAGCTTGAAAGAGTAAGCAAACTGAAGCGGTTTACAGCAGCCAGATTTGGAGTGGATTTTCCATTGGTTGAGAAGCATACTGGTGAGGCAGGCATACTGGGAAGGTCACAGCTGCCAGGGGGTGATCACTGTGGGGAGGTCATGAGAAAGTGGTGAGGTTGGGCCTATTACCAGGGGCCTAAAGCACAGCTGTCTTAGTTCCACCTACCAGGATCAGACCTCCTCTTTTGGGACAGGCTGAATGACTCCCATATCCCAAGGGAACTATTGTCAGGGGGCACTGTGAAACCTGCCTCTGAAGGATTCTTGTGAGCTATAAGATCCCAACCCAGTGGGGTCTGAATACTGAGAAAACAACAAAGCGATCACTGGGGACAACTAAGATAGGACTAAGGACCAAAAAGATTGAGAGCTGTGTTCTCCAGCTCCTAAAAAACCACAGTGCCACCTGGTGTCCTGGCAACATATTGCAACATATATATTATTAAAGTTGGTCCCTTCCATTTTCCTTTTTTTCTTTTTTAGTATTTTTTTTCTTCTTTTCTAAGTTGCTGGGGATTTTGCTATTTTTGGCTATTTGAGCTTTTTGTTTTGTTTTATTTTATTGTGTTGTGGTTTTGCTAATTTGTTTGGGTGGTTTTACTCATAACTTCCATTAAGCGCAAGGGTTCCTGTATTTTTGGTTATGGTATTTTAGCCTCATTTATTCTCTCTCTCTATTTCACTTTTCTCTATTCTCTCTTTTAATAGAGACTCTTCTACTTTTCTCATCTTTCTCAAATAAATCACTTGTAGCATGTAAGATATCTCCTCCTTTCTTTGGTCTTTCTTCTTTCTTTCCACTTTCCTCTGCCCTCACTTTCCTTTATTTGATAAAACTTTATTTTTAATTTCCTTTATCTCTTCTTATTTTATTGTTATTATTTTTTCCCTCTTCTATTTTTCTTTTTTTCACTGACAATTGGGTGACACAGTTGTAATCTGGCAGAGAGATAGTGGAGTAGTCTGTCTCAAGGAGGCCAAGAGATAATGGTCTAGGGAGCCTTTCTACTTTTGGCCATGGGAATAGTATTGGTAGGCCCACACTATATAATTTTTCTATTTCATTTTCATTTTTATTTATTTTTTTCTTTCTTATTTTTTGGCAGGCATACTGGGAAAGTCACAGCTATTTTTCTTCCTATTTTGGGGAGAAGAGTCTGTCTTTGCTCAGGCTGGTAAGGAGCTTCTGATTTTGAGGACCCCAACCAGTCCAGCCCCTCAAAATCCTTGAAACACAGGCATGGCCTTAGCATTGTGCCAATCAATACCATTTCTTTTATCACTCTCATACTCTCTTGTTGTCCTCCTTCTCTCCTGTTCTTCAATGTTTTCTTTCATCTTCCTTCTCTTTTTTTCCCCCTTTTTTTCTTTCTCTTGTTTTTTCCTGCTTGTTCTTTATCCTTCTCTTCCTTTTTCTTAAAATTTATTTTTCTTACATATACATGTATTTATTAGGTTTCCACTTTTGCCTTCACAGAATTAAAAAGGCTAAATTTAGTGACAATAACAATGTTTAACATAAGGACTGAGAACAAAAACCTCATAAACAATGAATGAGGATAAATACATTCAGAAAGAACTCAGACGATTGCTGCAATCAAATGTTAAGTAATAATAATAATGTGAAGAAATAACATTCACATTGTCAGATAGGAATATGTCTATTATAGAATACTTTGATCAGTTAACTACTTCTTATTATTTTGTTTTTTCCAAAGTCTCAACAAATAGACAACTAATATTTATAAATAAAAGATAATTTCAAAAAAACAGATCATGCCAAATCTTATAGACAATAGAAAAGGAAATACTATAAAAATCACTCTACTTAATCTGGATACACCTGATATTAAAATTGGAGAAAATACATTATGATAAAGGGGAAATTACAAACATATTTCACTTATAAATGAGGATGCAATATGATAAACAACATATTAACATGTTGAATTAAAAATTAATGTTTAAGTAATATACTTTGGTCAAAATTAAATCCAATTTATATGAGAATTAGTCACTATTTTCTTTCTCTTTTTTTTTTTCTTGCCCACACCCCCTCCCTCCTTCTCTGTCTGGTCTCCCCTTCCCCCATGATCCACCGTGTCATTAATTGTCATTAATTGTCTTCATATCAAATTTGAATACATAGGATTCTTACTTCTCCATTCCTGTGATGCTTCACTAAGAATAATGTGTTCCACCTCCATTCAGATTATTACAAATGCTGTAAAATCTCCATTATTTTTGAGGGCTGAATAATATTCCATGGTATACATATACCAGAGCTTACCAATCCATTCCTGGGTTGAAGGACATTTAGGCTGTTTCCACATTTTAGCAATTGTAAATTATGCTGTGATAAACAGCCCAGTACAAGTGTCTTTATAATAAAAGGGTTTTTTTTTTCCCTTCTGGATAGACGCCCAGTAACAAGAATGCAGGATCAAATGGGAGGTCTAGGTTGAGTTCTTTAAGGTTTCTCCATACTTCCTTCCAAAAAGGTTGTATTAGTTTGCAGTCCCACCCTTTCTCTTCCTCTTGACCTTACACCAAGAGACCAGTGCAAGACCTAAGCTGAGATAAGAAAATTTGAAGCAAAGGTGGAAGTAAGGAAAAAAAGGAGGAAAAGAGGTGAACTAAGAAGAAAGCACACATGAGAAGGAACCAACAGAAAAATTCAGGCAACATGAAAAACCAAAACAGAGGAATTCACCCAAGGAAACATGAGGCAGCTACTACAGAACACTCCACCTATAAAGAATTAATGGACTTGATAGAAATGGAATTTAAAATATGGATGAAAAGGTAATAAAAGGGATGGACTAGACAATACAAGGAAAGAACCAAAAGTCAGACAAGAGATAAGTAGAATATAGAAAGGACATGGCAGAGCTTAAGGAAATGAAGGAGACAATCAGGGAATGTAAAGATGCAGCAGAAAACGTAAAAAATTGATGAGAGCATGGAGAATAAAGAACCTCAGAGCTAGAGGATAAATTTTTGAGTTAGTGCAGGTAGTTAAAGAAGCAGAAAAGAAGAGAGAGAAAGCAGAACAGGAACTTAGAGAACTACAAAACTCCATGAAGCTTTCAAATGAACAAATAATAGGGATTCCTGAAAGGGAAGATTACACTAAAGGAATGGAAGCCTTACTGGAGACTATCATAAATGAAAACTTCCCAAGTTTTACTAAATATCTTGACAGACTGCTTTTAGATGGATATTGAACCCCAAGTCATCTCAATTCAAACAGAGCTTCTTTAAGGCACATTATAATGAACCTGTCCAAAGTCAAGGTGAAAGACACAATTCTGCAAGCAGTAAGGAGTAAGTACCAACTGATCTATAGAGCATTAGGATGACAGCAGACTTTTCAACTAAAAACATCCATGCCAGAAAAGCAGGGTCATCTACCTTCCACATTCTTAAACAAAACAATTATCAGCCCAGACTTCTGTATCCTGCTAAACCGAACTTTGAAATTGATGGAGAAATCAAATCTTTTGCAGATATACAAGCACTGAGGAAATTCACCACAACAAGACCAGCTCTATAGGAAATAATTAGACCTATTCTCAACAATGAGCATAGCAATGGATCACTAGCAAAGTAAACACCCAGAAGCTAAAGGCCAAAACTTAGCTTCCACAAAGGTGCAAAAGATAAAACGACATAACAGACTTTCACAAACTAAAATAAATAGAATTCCACCATACTCATCAATTCTCTCAACTGAATAGGCATGGGCTGTCTGATTAGATCAAAAGCACAAGCCATCCATATGCTGTCTCCAAGAAATGCACATAGCTTTGAAGGACAAATCTAAACTCAGGGTTAAGGGATGAAAAACAGTATTTCAAACAAATGGAAATCAGAGGAAAGGAGAGGTTGCAAACTTATTTTCATATATAAGCAGATTTAAAGCTACTAAAGTGAAGGAAAACAAAGATGGACACTTTATACTGGTCAAGGGAACAATACAACAAGAAAACATTTCAATTTTAAATAATTATACCCCCAACTTAAATATTCCCAGAAACTGACCTTAATTGGTCTGAGTAATATGGTGTCTCCCATCACCCTAATAGCCAGAGACTTTAACACCCCTCTGGCAGAACTGGACAGATCTTCTAAACAGAAAATAAAGATACAAAGGACTTAAATTGTGACCCTAGATCAAGTGGGATTAATAGACATATACAGAAAACTCTATCCCTAAGCTAAAGAATATACATTTTTCTCATTATCCCATAGAATATTCTCCAAAATAGATCACATCTAGGATACAAATCAAACCTCAGGAAAATTAAAACAATAGAAAATATACCTTATACCACTCAGACCACAAGGCAATAAAGGTAGAACTCAACCCAGCAAAAACATTCAACCCCACACAAAGGCAAGGAAATTAAGCAACCAAAGGCTGAAGGAAAGTTGAGTTAAGTAAGAGATAAAAGATAAATTGTTAAATTCTTCAGATATAACACCAATGAAGACACAAGTTATGAAAACCTATGAGATAGAGAAAAAGCAGTCTTAAGAGATAAATTTATTGCATTAGATGCCTACATTAAAAAACAGAAAGAGAGCACATCAACAAACTCACGAACCATCTCATGGAATTGAAAAAAGAAGAACAATCTAATCCCAAACCCAGCAGAAGAAAAGAAATAACCAAAATTAAATCAGATATTAATGAAACTGAAAAAAAAGAATCATTAAGAAAATTAACAAAAGGGCTGGTTAATCACTACTCCAGGAGCCCCCCAACCCAACTTCACCTTATCTGCTCATCTAGCCAAATGGTGTAAAATAACCATGGTGCAAAATAAGCAGAAAAACTCCAGTAACATGAATAACCAGAGTAGGTCAACTCTC